>JANAVB010017199.1:6519391-6561713 GCA_029216955.1 Iris pallida | reverse complement strand
TTTTTCCAATGTGAACTTTCCCAAAGAGGCTTAACCTAATGGAAGAGACTATTATGGGTGGGAATCCCTAGGCTAGGTGGCCGGCCATGCTAGGGTTAGGGACAGGTTTACATGGTATTGGGCTTGGGCCTCTATGGGCTTAAGTCATTAATCATGACTTGAAGTCATAAGTCATTAATCAAATCTCTATTCTAATTCCTATTCCCAAATTGATTCTAATAACTAGGATACAGTTAACTTAAATTAACCTAGGGTTTCATAATCTAACCAAGTCACTATAAGGCTTAGCTTCTAGGTTAGGCTCCAAAGTTCAACACTAGTCAAAGTCTAGAATAACCCCTAATTAAAATATACCAAAAATCATATAAATTCTAATAAATCTCAATAATTCACAATAATTCCCAATAAATCCCAAAAAATTCAAAAATGCCCAAAATACCCTCATACTAGAAATGTGGTAGTGACAGGTAGCGATCCTTCAAGGGTAAAACACAAAGTTGGGGTAGCCCGTCACCCAACCAAGCTACTGCAGTAGCTGGGGTAGCTAGTCGTTGGAGTCAAAAGATGATGCCACCAAGCATCCTTACTCCGACGAAGATGAAGCCCAAGGATTTAGGTCAGCCGACCCCGTACCTTCGCTAAGTCTTTTGAACAGCCGAACGATGTACATAGCCGATAAAATGACACCAGTACAAGCGATAGATAATAGCTCGACTCTTTGGAAGCAAGGATAGCCACCGTCAATGCTACGATGCAGTCCATATCTCAGTCGATGACGGATATAAGGGCTAACATAGCCCTACCAATTACTTCACGACAAGGAAGCCAGGAGATAGGACGTAACGACGAGTCTAACATCCCCTCCGTGCTGCAACCATCGGTGCTATCTCCAACCAACTTTGACCGAGGAAAGATCTAAGAGTTGCGGGCTCAACTTGAATCCATTAGCAGTCGGGAGAGAATACAAAGACTAGGGATAAGGCATCCTTATGCTGCTGAATGGAACAAGGTGGTGTCCCCCCGAAGTATAAAGCCCAGTTTTGACTCCTTTTGGCGGGAAGTCATCACCCCACTGGTACATGAACTACTTCAAATCCATGACAGGGCATCTGCCTAGAGACGATGCCCTGCTCCCCAAGGTATTTGTGGGGGCGTTGACCGACGTCAGCATACAAATGGTTTTATAATCTCTCTGATAACTACATCAAGACATTCGACGACCTCTAGGAGCTATTCCTGGCCCGCTTCTATGACAACAGGATGAACATGACAATATCTACCCTCATTGATACAATCCAGAGGGACACGCTGTCGACACATAACTTTATTGAGTGCTTCAAGTAAAATGCCCTGAAGATGCCTCTGGGGACTACCGAAATGGTCTTCATGGATACACGCTGATGGAGTCTGATGCCAGCTTCCAAATTTTGCATGGTCACAGGCCAGCATTCGGCCATCGCAAGTGCCAACCAAGTCGGGAAGAATATTAAAAGCATTCATATGATCAGTCTATAAGCCCTGAACACTAAACAACACCGAAGGTCGCTAAATGTAGAGGGAAAAATCCTCGTCATCAATCATAAATAAAAGAGGAGCAAAGCAGCCAATGTTAGACTCACCCAGAAAAAAAGGCATCTACTCCTTTAGTAACGACCAAGTCATCAACATCTTCAATATTCTGATGAAGAACAACACACTCTGGCTGCTCGAGCCAAAGTGCCTAGACGAAGTGGGGAGGATAGACAATCTGATGTATTGCATCTACCACCAATTCATTGGCCATACTACAAAGGATTTATATATCCTCAAAGAGCAGATTCGACGGCTCATCGACACAAAGGCTATTATCCTCGACTTCGAGGAACAAACAGTGGCAGCCAACATGGTGTCGATACAGTTCGATAGTCTACTCGGAGTCAAGTCCAAGACGGCGTGGTTTCGATCCCCAAGGCCATGATAGAAATTAGTCAACCTTCCACCAGCACGTGACCATGCTGGCCAGAATGATCCCACAAGACTAGCAAAGGACGAGATCATGTGGTACTCCCAGATCTATGTGACAAAATAGTTCAGATCTATCCAGCCACAAGATAGGAGAAGAAGAAGTCCAGATTGTAACCAGTAGAATCACTTTCTCAATAAAAAAATGCATGAGGAGCGTGTTTTGCGGCCAGGATCCCACGGGACATAAAAAGAAAGAAAGATGCGGTTCCTCAATGGCTATTTCTCTTGAATAAGTTTCTTTTATAAAGCTTGAATATGAGCAGACCCTTTAATAAGATGTCGAACTCTCTACAAAGAGGATTGTCAGAATATTTTCTACTATGTCCATTATATCTCTAGTAAAAATATTTACATCCCTACAAAAGAGACTGCGGAGACTCTTATCGAAAAGAAAAATCTGTTACATGTTTCAGTTGCATATAAGAACTTGTTTATGTATGGAACCTTGTCGCAACTGGGTTCTCAACACTTGCGTACCGCTTCCTCTGGAGAATTAGCATATCACAAGTCCTCTTTTGTAGCGGCGAACTCAACAAACTCGCAAGTGCTTCCAAGGCTCTTCTAAAAGTCATCCTAAAGAAGATGATAAGAAGTTACAAGAGAGGACGATTTCAGGGAAGCTTCTAAGCCATTTCCTAAGGTCAAAGTCGTTCCTCCCGAGTACACCATCAACCACCATCACTTGGAAGAAGAAGTACGGAGGACATGCACTCAATCCAAACCTTGTAATCGGCTGTATCCACCTTGCCAGGCGAAGGGTAGCAGGCCTTCTCCAGTAAGGGCAAAGCTAGCCATAAGAAGACGGAGAATCCCACTTTTTATGAGACTCACCACTTCCTGGTTCATCCCCACATCAGAAAGAGGATCTCCTTGAATAAAAGAACATATGGGGCCATTCCTCGTGGCATTAGGGATACTTTTTGGCACTTTGACCTTCGTATCATCTGACGACTTGGTGTTAACCTCCAGCACGATTCCTTTTGCATCCGCCAAAGAAGTAAGAGGCCCCAGGCAATGAGAGGAGTAGGGGTACTCGAGCATATTAAATAGAAACAAAATGGATTATGGATGAAAGGGTCTCCTACGGCCCTATGTGTAGCTGCAAAGCTACTCAAGAAAGCAGGTGAAGAGCCACTCCCTTATTAAGTAGGAGTAACTCCTCTACGTCTAACGATGAACCTATTCTTTTAACTTTCGATCGAACCTGGTCAAATCAAGGAGACTGGCCAGCCTATGCGAGCTCCATTTCAGAATGGGTCCACAAACAAGAATCAAAGGATAAAAATAGTAGGAGAATTGCCAGTACTTCTTCTATTCAAATATATGTATATATATATGTGTGTGTGTGTATATATATTATTCTTATTTAATTTTTATTATATATATGTATATATTTATTTATTTATTTTATATATATAGAAGTACAAGAAAAGGGAAGACATATTCAAGTATCCATGCAAAATTCCTGAAGGCGTCGACGGAGATAAGCTTTGAGCTACTCCTTCTTCTCACAAGCAATATGCCTAGCTTCATGCTCAACAACAATCGGGTCTTTGAGGCTGGTATGGGAGGCAAGCCTATCCCATAAATCTTTAGCTGCAACCTCCATAGCGGTAGAAGATGCACTGATCCTCTCCGACAGCTAACAAGTGGCTTCCTGAACTCAAGTAGGGCTAGTCATATGAAACTCTAGCCTTTTGTGTTTTGTCTGAAGCCTTTCAACCTCCATCATGATCCTCATCATCATTTGAGCGACGAAGTCTCTCTCCGTAGATAGTCACGCCAATTCATCAGATAGTTGGTGATGCCTCTCAATCAACCGTCCAATTTTACGACTAAGGGCATTCATACCCTCAATATATATATATATCAGTGTTCCTTTAGCAGCCTTATCAAGTAGACGATTGCGCTCGAAAGAGGCCACTATATTTAAATCAGTCATCTAGGTATATTGAAGCCTACCGAGACACTGCTCTAGCTGAATTGAGTTTGGTACAGAGAGATTCGGCTATACGCTTCATGCCAAGAAAAATTGGAGGGTATTGATCTAACCCTCAGCTCCACGCCTCGCCAAGGAGACGGGTCTGCCTATTGCTTTGAAGCCCTGGATGTCCTATTTCAGAATCAAGTGGAAGGTCCCAATCAGAATCTCAGCCGTACCACCCATATCGTTAGGAACTGACGGAACCGAAAGAATCACAACCTCCTCCATAGGGTTGATACCCGAAGCGATGGATGAGAGGACTGGCACACCATCCATCTTCGCCAAAATGGAAGACCCGAAAGCTGCAACATCCGATAGTAATGATTGTATACTAGGAAACCTGGCCAAAATAGGTTTCCACATAAGGAACCTCGGTGTCGTCCATGCTAGAACCAGAAATGGGCACAAAAGCATCAATTTGCAGAGAAGAGTCATCAATAGTCCACTGCGCAAACCGAAGGAAGGGACACCCTAACTTTAACCGCAATAGGGAAAGATGCAAGAGTCAGTTCTCTCTCAACAAACTCACCAGTTCTTGCTACTGAACCGGTTTTAGTTGCCTCTGCCCCACCAATTCTAACTGTCAAGGAAGGTTCACAACTCCTCCTGACTAGACACTCTTCCTATCCCCTCTTGGCACTTTCTTCGGTCCTTAGCTGGAACCGAAAAATAAAGATACAGGGACCCAGGATGACCGACAGTACCCGAGGTATCTGGTGTCCCACATTGGGGAGCGTCATGATCCTCTCAACACCCCCGACGATTGTTGCGCCCGTGAAGCTCCTGCTACATCTTCCTTAGATCCCTCCTTTATCTCAATCACACCAACTGATAAGCAGGAGTTCGCTTCCCTGATGCATGCACAAAACCAAATGCAATGCATAAGGGAAAAAGAAGAAGATAGGTGAGCCAAGGAGGATATTTGAGACTGGACTAACTTTAGACCTCTAGAGCCCCCTGTTGATCTATAGGGGATTACCTTCTTCAAAGTCTTGGTGACCCGATACAGAACCGTTTCAGCTAGTAGTTTCCCAGATCGACGAGGACCCCTCACATTCGGAGCCGCGTGTCGTGAATCTGTAGGACCGTTGAGCACCTCTAGAGGGGGGTAAATAGTGTGTGTGCATGTAGCAAAATAAATATCATAATTTAAAAATTAAGTAATATGGCTAAGCAAATACCAGTAAGAGCAGATGAATATAGTGTATGAATTGCAGTAGAGTAAAGAGTTAAGAAGATTTAAATTCTATGAAACAATGATATATACTGGTATCCTTCATGGAAGAATAGTCCAGTCTCAAGTACTCCTGCTCGATATTAATCCACTATGGCACAAGTTTTAACTGAGTGCTTGCAACTCTTACAACATTATGCTTGGGGAAAAGTGCACGACCAACTTCAAAAATATTGTGCTTGGCGACGCGACCGACCCCCAGAAGGCGTTTGAAAACTAGAACATTTTCTGAGATAACCTCCGATACGACTCTTTGAACCAAACTCTAGATTGAACTAAAATAATACTGGCTTGGCTAAGAGTAGTATATGCTAAATATGAAAGTGTATAGCTCGTAGAAAACACTTAAGGAATATAGAGAAGAGAAAGTGAATGAGATTGGATGATTGAAAAATATGAAAGTTCTTCTCCATTAACAGTATTTTTATGAACCGAATTCGGGCAGAGTTCGGATGTAGAAATATCGCATTCGAACGTTGGATACAGATATTCAGGAAGTTCAAAACATGTTGAACATCCTTGACCGAACTCGGGCTAAACTCGGGCCGAGTTCTATCAGGGTTCTAACAAAACTATTTTGGGCCATTTTGATGGATTTTGGGCTAAATTGTTTGTGGACTTTGGATAGAAAATTTTGTGGATATGAAGACTGTATTTTATGGACTGAAAATAGCTAAGCCAGTACCGATCCGATCAATCTTACATATTTTTCTAGACTCAAATAAAGATAAAAATACAGAAGAAATATGTAAAAGTTTTGATCTTGATTCCATTATTTTGGTTCTTGATGACGTTGCGATGTTTGTAGCAGTCGGAGCAGATATTTTGACTTGATACCTGTAGCTGTGTGTATTTTATGTATCGACCAAAGTTGACATTGATTATCAAAATTAGGTATGATCATGACAGTGGACCAATAATCTCCTCCTTTTTGATAATTGACAAACTTTGAGTCTATACCAAAATATTATCTTGAAAATTTAAAAATATAAATATACATGACTTGTCTAAAACCAAAGCTTCAAACATTTGATTTTTTCGTATACTCATCTCCCCTTTGTCATGTAATCAAAAGATGGCTCTCCCATAATTTATGTGCCAAACAACAACAAAGAAACAACAAAGTATACCAAATATTATATAAATGACAAGTCACATCACAACTCAAGTAGTATGGAAACTAGAACATCACCAGTAGCAGTAGTACATGGAAAATAAAATTTTGCATAATAGAAATAAACTTTTATGATAGTCCAATACTTATTATAAAGTGTCACTACAATTGGAAAAAAGTTCAAAATGTAACAAAAAATAAATGTGCTACTCCAAATCATCATCATCAGATACATCCACATAACACGAAGTCCAAAAAATAACATACCAACTATCCGCACCACCAGGAGTATCAGCAGGCTGCTGGGTCGGATCAAAATATGTAGTTATCGGGCCGAAGTAGACAAAGGTCAGATCCTCATCAAGTCCCGGTCCGTCAAAGGCAGGGTGACGGATGATAGGCGTCGGTACAGTAGGATGATGAGTTATCATCTACTGAATATCTGCCATGGCATTTCTCAAGATCTAAACTGAGAGATGTAGCGAAACTCAGAGTCACTATAATGAGTCAGGGCGACTTGATAATGATGTTCCTGAAGAGTGACAAAAGTATCAAATTACTGATATAGCTCGTCGATAGTATGACCAGGAGCTGCAGGGGCTTGATCTGCTGGGGCTGGAGCATCACAATGAGGATGTATGAATCTCCTAGACCTACCAAGCTCCAAAGGCGTTCCAAAAATAGGACAAGATTCCAAAGGAATTGCAAAATTTTGAAGGATAGTCAGTTAGATACATAAGCTAAAGGAGGTTACGGCCTGCCCTCTGACAGTTGATCATGAGTGCCAACATAGTTTTGAGAAAGAAAAAAATCCCAAAATGAATATAGTATATCACAGATAATTCTAACTACATGATATCGTCAGTAGATCTCGTCTTTTATTTGGAGAGATGAAATAATAATGCGATGCAACTCATAGAAATGCTGGTTTAAGTTGTGTGCGTATAGCCGTCTCCGAAGAACCGGATCTGGATGACACAACATGACTTTGAAAGATTCAAGAGTCATACCATCAGAAAATTAAACTTTAGTCGACAAGAGCGTCACCATTGTTCGGCATTTGAAAATACTCGCTCAAGTCGACAGAATTAAATTCAAATTCCTTTCCGCTAGCCGATGAATGAATGCAATCGTCGGATTCTTGCAAATTACAATAAAAGATGTGAACCGTATTTTCATAAATCAGATTTAAAACTTCCAAGAATTCATGAGGACCTAGATTTTCAAAAGTGTTGAAATATTTCGATAAAACAGTAAATTTAATTATTTTATCTGAGCATATTTCACAATAACAAAAATGATCAAACCAAGTTATAGATCTATCTAGGAAGATAAATGGACTAGGATCATATTCCTCATCGTCATAAGGACGAGAGGGACTAAACAAATTGGCGGGTTCGTACTCAGAAGTAGAAGATGAGGCAGGATCTCTACTTTTCTTCTCTTAAACACTCTAAGTGCCATAACAAAATTGAGAGAATTATACCACAAGATAAACAAGATTGAAAGAGGATGCCTTCAAAAGGTCTTAGATCCAAAAAGTAAGTTTTGGGTTGGAAAACCTAAAAAGGACCTTTCTAGGATATAGGGTTTCAAAATTTAGGGTTTTAGGGGGGCTATTTGCTGTTATGTTAGGAAAGGATATGAAAGAGAAGGCTACTGTTTCGATTTACAGATTATAAAAAAAAGTCCCCACAGAGATGGTTTATTTATATGTAATGGATAAAAATTACCTAGTAACTTAGAATTCATTGATTAATTAATAATTATTTCCTTGGATTAGCTGTAGGGCCGGATCCCCTAGCGGTAGTCCGAAGACACTTGGCACCGTGTCGCTTATGCTTTTATGCCTTGTTGACAAAAGGACCATTTCGACTTGTACCCAAAATAACTTTGATTAATAAATTATTGAATTTTAAGTATTAAATATTTTATTAATTATAACACATTATGACTCTGAAAATTCAAGAATGCTTAGCTCATGACGCAAATAGTTAAAACGATCTTCGGTTAGTGGTTTTGTGAATATATCTGTCAGATGATGATCTGTATCAATAAATTCTAGACAAATATCCCCATGTTGGTGATTACATAAAAAGTGGTGACATATATCTATGTGCTTAGCGCGTGAGTGACACATATGGTTCTTAGTCAGATTAATAGTGCCAGTATTATCACAAAGTATGGAAATCTTTGTTTAGTGCAGATTATAGTCTTCTGCAGTTTGCTTCATCCATAAAATTTGAGCACAAAAATGTCTTGCGACGATATACTCAGCCTTAGTTGTTAATAATGCTACAGAATTTTGTTTCTTGCGAAACCAAGAGACTAAAGCCTTACCTAGGAGATGACACGTATCGCTGGTACTTTTACGGCCCACTTTGCATCTAACAAAATCAGCATCCAAGTAACCTATTAGGTCAAACAATGTAGTTTTGGGATACCATAAGCCGACAATAGAAGTTCTTTTAAGGTATCAAAAGATGCGCTTAACAAAGCAAAGGTGTGATTCCTTAGGTTTAGCTTGATATCGTGCACAGATGCAACACTAAACATAATATCAGTATGACTAGCAGTTAAATATAGTAAACTGGCAATCATATCTCGATACTTATACTGGTCGACTGGTTTGCCACTTTCATCAAGGTTAAGACGAGTTGATGTAGCCATTGGTGTGCCGATAGGCTTTACATTGTCGAATTCAAACTTTTTTAGTAAGTCCTTCATATACTTAGCTTGATTGATGAAGGTTCCCTACGAGTGTTGTTTGATCTGAAGTCCTAGGAAGTAGTTGAGCTCTCCCATCATACTCATCTCAAACTCACTCTGCATATACTTAGCAAAATCTTGACAGAGTTTTTTTATTAATAGAAACAAATATTATGTCATCAACATATATTTGTACAAATAAAATACAATCATCTGAAGTTTTGATAAACAAAGTTGTATCAATCCTTCCTTTTGAAAAACTATTTTCAAGTAGAAAAGTACATAGACATTCATACCAAGCATGAGGTGCTTGTCTGATTCCATAAAGTATATTTCTTAACTTGAAAACATGATCAGGTTTTTGAAAATCCTCAAAACTAGGGGGTTACTTCACAAAAATCTCTTCTTTTATGAATCCATTTAAAAATTGTCACGACCCGCATCCGCTTTTCGGGACGCGAGAGCGTGAGCAAGCCAGCTACGTATCAAGCGGACTCCAGTCCGACTCGAGTACGTATAAGCTGTCAAGATTCATGGTATCATGGCTAATATGGTAATCTACAGTGTATCTCAATCCACAAGAATATATAAGACAAGAATGAACAATTATGGGTCATGGTCTGCAGCCCATTAGCATATTATCCGATTAGACTCCAAGAATTATATGAGTCTATAAAATACGCAGAATATAACATGGTACGAAATGTAAAAGCACGAAAAGATAATAAAAAAATATCACAAGTAAATACCTGTATGATACATCGCAATCATCTACCATCCCGCTCTGCTAACTAACTCCATGTAGTCGCTAAACCTGAAGAGATCATCAGGTCCTCAGAGGACTAGCAAGATACATAATATACAGGCCAACATGTAACAGTACAAATATACAAAGAAGTAAGGAACAATCAAGGTTATCCAACGAGACAAATGAACTAAGACACGAGATCTAAACACAAGGATCCTAAGACACTGGCATGCCATACTAGAAATGGCTAATAGGTCAAAGCTATAGACTGCAGTCAAGGCAAGTACTCACAATCTATAGTGTCTCAATCGCAGTCAAGGCAAGTACTCATAACTAAGACGGTAGCCAATCCTAGTATAAAATCCTATAGACCGTAGTCAAGGTAAGTACTCATAATCTATAGAATGTCAAAGTCGAGTCCTACTCAAGTCATGTCAAGTCAAGTCAAGTTATAATCAAGTCGAAGGAATCATGGTGTAGGACTAGACGACTCTATCAAGGAATACATATGAAACTAACACAGTGTAACAGATAGAAGTATCATAACAGAAAGGAACGAAAATGTGCAGGCAACTAGAAACATGTAAAGTAAAACTATATTCGGATGAGTGTGCTAGACATGGAGTAAAGCAATCACGAATGTAAGAAAAAGAACCCCAGCGAGATGATGAACATGCATATAAATTATACTGTACAAGTTGGCAAGGTATACTTGCCTGGTTCTGCGATGTGAGGATGAAGTTTCGTTTCCGTGTCCACGCCTCTGGAACCCGACGCTCCTAGGTAATTAATTAACTAAATTAAGCCACTAATCATAAACTTACAATATGACTTAATTAGTTAAGATAATGTTTTAATATTATATTCAATTTCTTATGGGACCCTTTAGACCTATACAATCACATACAGGCTCCACGAGAGACCGAACACAATTTTTTGGGTTTCCAACTCCCAATTAGTCAGTTATGCCCCTACTTCAATACTATACTTAGAAATCATATAAAAAATCATTAAAATATTATTTAAACTAATTTTATATAGAATTAACTCTAAAATTATAGAATTAATGTTTCTAAAGGCATTTATGACTAGTTGATTACTAAGTTAACTAGTTAACCCGAAACTTGTCAGGAACATAGTTAATTACTCATAATTGATAAAATAACCCAAAAATAAAATTTAAACAGAAGTAAAATACTTTATTTTCCAAAATAATATCAGAGATACAAGGGTAAGATTATACTACAAGTTCGGGTCATTCTAGGTCAGCAGGTCGCCCAAAATTAGCTAGTTTTGACCCATAATTTTCTCGACCAGAATTGAGTTGCTAAATTCGTGAAAAATACTTAAAAATCCTAATTTAAGTATATGAATACACATAAAATTCAGTTTCAAGAATAGGCATCAATAACTAGTAGTTCCTTCACAATTGTGTTAATTTTGACCCTACCAGAACATGGATATTATGCCTATAATACATGAAACTTTTATGGATGATTAAATATAACAAAATTTATCAAAATATAATTTCTAAAGATTTAATAACATATATTCTACAGAATTTTAGCAAAGGTTTTTAGAAGAAAAGATTAGGGTTCTTACCAAAGATCCTTGCAAGAAAGGGTGGTGATGACTTCTCTTCACCACAGCTCGAATCTTTCCCGCTATCCTCGCTTGATAAACCTCTCTTGATGAGTATGGGAGAGTTAATAATGGCTATAGAGGGTTGGATGGGGGATGGAGTTTTTTTAGGATTTGTTTTGAGGGGTTGGATAGATGTATGGTGGAGGAGATGAGTTTTTGTGAAGGAGGAAAAGATGTATAATGAAGGGATGATGTGTGGAGGCTATGAGAAGGAAGATTGCTGCCAAAAATAGAGAGGGAAAGGGAGAAGTGGTCGGCCACAAGGTGGGGAAAGAAATACTAGGATTTGGTTAAGGATTGGGATAAGTTGGTATATTTAACATATCCTTAAATGAATTTTAAGCAATCTAGGATTTAAATCCTATTTAATTTGATGCATCTAGCCATGGGGGGGCTTGCTTGGCCAAAATTAACATGGTGGGGGTCCACTTGGCATGATTTGGTTATTTGGTGAGTTGGCTAGTTGATTGGATTGAGGATTTAAAAAGGGATTTTCTAATATAGAACTATTTAATTCTATCTATGTAATTACACTACAAAATCTGAATTAAATATAGTATTAATATAATTATTAATATTTATTAATGTCCAACATGCCTACATAGGGTTGGGTTCGGCTTGGAAGAGGTTTGGGAAGGTTTGGTGCAACCGGGTCTCCTAAAAAGTCATAAAGGCTTTCTTACTAATTATTTAAATAAAAATTATGACTTGTGCCATGATTTGAATGGTTAACATGCAAGGGACTACCGTATGACCATGTCACTCCTAACATGGCTAGCATGCTAGTTAAAGCACCCAATAATGCTAGGCATGCCATACTTTCTAGTCGTCTTGCATATTCAAACTCGACCATGGCTAAGGTCATCTATAATAATAAGTATTTAATTTAAAGATACTCACAAATTTCATAAAATCCTATTTAAGCCAAATAAATAAATAAATAAAATAATCCAAAAAATTTTTGGGGTGTTACATCCTACCCACCTTAAAAGAATTTCGTCCTCGAAATTAAAATTAGGCTTACTAACAAAGAACCGCGCTAGTGCAACTAGGAATAGTTCAAAGAATACGCTATGTCACTACGGTGTCTCCTAATAACTCAAGTAATAATCAATCCTAAATAATTTGGTTTTCTACATCTCTATCATAAACTATTGATGGTTATCTCTAGTCGCTATTCTTGGTACCAGCGGTCTTAAAATAATAACGTTGAAGGTTTGCCCTTCTAACCATATTATTGTCACAACTATATAAGTCTCATGTCACCTAATCAATCTAAGTGATACCTACCAATCTGTCTAATCCTAACTTTACAACTGGTAGGGCATAATTCTAAATGGGCTGGGTTAGCCTATATTTAGGTTCTTCTAGTAAAGGGTCAGTCTCTACTCTAAAACTACTACTCTATTCTTGATCTAGCGACTACCATAATGGCGTAACCTAGTATGATCATTTAGCCATTTCTAGAATGTCTACCCACCTTTGGTCAAACTACCTCATCAAACACATGATGCCCTATGGCATATGGCATCTATAATTCCCCTTATCTATCAAGCAATCATAATACAATAAGCAAACTTACACTATAACTTATGAATTATTTTTGATAAATCCTATATAGCACGATTATTCGTCACTCCGAAATAGGAAGAGACGAGAATCAATGGTAAGGAAAAGCAAGAAAGAATAATCGAGAACAAATACGAGGTTTCAAAGACGGTAGAGAAATTTCTAAGGGAATTTGCAAGGCAGAGTGGATTGAGATTCTAAGGTTTAGTCATATTTGTAGGCTTGTATCAGTACAGTTACGTAACTGATACGATATGCTCTGACCTGCATGGGCTACCACAAAAACTTGTCACGACCCGCATCCGCTTTTCGAGACGCGAGAGCGTGAGCAAGCCAGCTACGTATCAAACGGACTCTAGCTCGACTCGAGTACGTATAAGCTGTCAAGATTCGTGGTATCATGGCTAATATGGTAATCTACAGTGTATCTCAATCCACAAGAATATATAAGACAAGAATGAACAATTATGGGTCATGGTCTGCAGCCCATTAGCATATTGTCCGATTAGACTCCAAGAATTATATGAGTCTATAAAATACGCAGAATATAACATGGTACGAAATATAAAAGCACGAGAAGATAATAAAGAAATATCACAAATAAATACCTGTATCATACATCGCAATCCTCTACCATCCCGCTCTGCTAACTAACTCCATGTAGTCGCTAAACCTGAAGAGATCATCAGGTCCTCAGAGGACTAGCAAGATACATAATATACAGGCTAACATGTAACAGTACAAATATATAAAGAAGTAAGGAACAATCAAGGTTACCCAACGAGACAAATGAACTAAGACACGAGATCTAAACACAAGGATCCTAAGACACTGGCATGCCATACTAGAAATAGCTAATAGGTCAAAGCTATAGACTGCAATCAAGGCAAGTACTCACAATCTATAGTGTCTCAATCACAGTCAAGGTAAGTACTCACAACCAAAATGGTAGCCAATCCTAGTATAAAATCCTATAGATCGTAGTCAAGGTAAGTACTCACAATCTATAGAATGACAAAGTCGAGTCCTACTCAAGTCATGTCAAGTCAAGTCAAGTTATAATCAAGTCGAGGGAATCGTAGTGTAGGACTAGACTACTCTATCAAGGAATACATATGAAACTAACACAGTGTAACAGATAGAAGTATCATAACAGAAAGGAACGAGAATGTGCAGGCAACTAGAAACATGTAAAGTAAAACTATATTCGGATGAGTGTACTAGACATGGAGTAAAGCAATCACGAATGTAAGAAAAAGAACCGCAGCGAGATGATGAACATGCATATAAATTATATTGTACAAGTTGGCAAGGTATACTTGCCTGGTTCTGCGATGTGAGGATGAAGTTTCGTTCCCGTGTCCACGCCTCTGGAACCCGATGCTCCTAGATAATTAATTAACTAAATTAAGCCACTAATCATGAACTTACAATATGACTTAATTAGTCAAGATAATGTTTTAATATTATATTCAATTTCTCATGGGACCCTTTAGACCTATACAATCACATACAGGCTCCACGAGAGACCGAACACAGTTTTTTGGGTTTCCCACTCCCAATTAGTCAGTTATGCCCCTACTTCAATACAATACTTAGAAATCATATAAAAAATCATTAAAATATTATTTAAACTAATTTTATATAGAATTAACTCTAAAATTATAGAATTAATGTTTCTAAAGGCATTTATGACTAGTTGATTACTAAGTTAACTAGTTAACCCGAAACTTGTCCGGAACATAGTTAATTACTCATAATTGATAAAATAACCCAAAAATAAAATTTAAACAGAAGTAAAATACTTTATTTTCCAAAAAAATATCAGAGATACAAGGATAAGATTATACTACAAGTTTGGGTCATTCTAGGTCAGCAGGTCGCCCAAAATTAGCTAGTTTTGACCCATAATTTTCTCGACCAGAATTGAGTTGGTAAATTCGTGGAAAAATACTTAAAAATCCTAATTTATGTATATGAATACACATAAAATTCAGTTTCAAGAATAGGCATCAATAACTAGTAGTTCCTTCACAATGGTGTTAATTTTGATCCTACCGGAACATGGATATTATGCCTATAATACATAAAACTTTTATGGATGATTAAATATAAAAAAAATTATCAAAATATAATTTCTACAGATTTAATAACATATATTCTACAGAATTTTAGCAAAGGTTTTTAGAAGAAAAGATTAGGGTTCTTACCAAAGATCCTTGCTAGAAAGGGTGGTGATGACTTCTCTTCACCACAACTCCAATCTTTCCCGCTATCCTCGCTTGCTAAACCTCTCTTGATGAGTATGGAAGAGTTGATAATGGCTATAGAGGGTTGGATGGGGGATGGAGTTTTTTTAGGGTTTGTTTTGAGGGGTTGGATAGATGTATGGTGGAGGAGATGAGTTTTTGTGAAGGAGGGGAAGATGTATAATGAAAGGATGATGTGTGGAGGCTATGAGAAGGGATATTGCTGCCAAAAATAGAGAGGGATAGGTAGAAGTGGTCGGCCATAAGGTGGGGAAAGAAATATTAGGATTTGGTTAAGGATTGGGATAAGTTGGTATATTTAACATATCCTTAAATGAATTTTAAGCAATCTAGAATTTAAATCCTATTTAATTTGATGCATCTAGCCATGGGGGGGCTTGCTTGGCCGAAATTAACATGGTGGGTGTCCACTTGGCATGATTTGGTTATTTGGTGAGTTGGCTAGTTGATTGGATTGAGGATTTAAAAAGGGATTTCCTAATATAGAACTATTTAATTCTATCTATGTAATTACACTACAAAATCTGAATTAAATATGGTATTAATATAATTATTAATATTTATTAATGTCCAACATGCCTACATAGGGTTGGGTTCGGCTTGGAAGAGGTTTGGAAAGGTTTGGTGCAACCGGGTCTCCTAAAAAGTCATAAAGGCTTTCTTACTAATTATTTAAATAAAAATTATGACTTGTGCCATGATTTGAATGGTTAACATGCAAGGGACTACCGTATGACCATGTCACTCCTAACATGGCTAGCATGCTAGTTAAAGCACCCAATAATGCTAGGCATGCCATACTTTCTAGTCGTCTTGCATATTTAAACTCAACCATGGCTAAGGTTATCTATAATAATAAGTATTTAATTTAAAGATACTCACAAATTTCATAAAATCCTATTTAAGCCAAATAAATAAATAAATAAAATAATCCAAAAAAATTCTGGGGTGTTACAAAAATACACTCTTAACTTCCATTTAAAAAAAGTTTAAAATTATGAAAATATGCGAATGCATAAAACATGCGAATAGATTCTAGTCTAGCAACAAGAGCATAAGTTCTATTATAATCAATTTCTTCTTCTGATTATAAGCTTGTGCTACTAGACATGCTTTGTTGCGTAGAAAATGTCCATCCTCACTCAGTTTATTTCAGAACATCCATTTGGTACCAATAATCGATTGACCAATAGGTTTAAGAACAAGTTCTCAAACTTGGTTTCTCTCAAATAGATTAAGTTCCTCTTGCACGACATCAATCCAAAACTTATCAAAAAAAGTATCTGCTACTGACTTTGGTTCTACTTGAGAAATAAAGGCTACGTTTGCTGCCATTTCTCTAGTAGAATAGCGCGTACCTACTCCCTTGGATACATCATTTATTACAGAATCTCTAGATGGTTCAACATGAATTTCATCTTCTTAGGCAGACTCTCCAAATAGTTCTTGTTGGTAGCAGTATCTTCAGGTGCCTTGGATTGGTTTCGTTCATCTTCATCATCATTGTCGCTAGATTTCTGACTGTTGAGCTCATCAAAGGAAACATTAATACATTCTTCAACAATCATGAATCTCTTATTGGAAATCCTATATCCCTTACTCTTGGCAGCATACCCGAGAAATATCCCTTTATCTGCCTTCGAGTCGAACTTATCTAGGTTATCCTTGGTGTTCAAGATAAAGCAGCGACATCTAAAACTTTAAATTAAAAAATATTAGGAATCTTTTCAAACACAATTCATAGGAGGTTTTCTTCGATATAGGTCAAATTAACGCCCAATTCAAGATATGACAAGTTGTACTTACAGCTTCTGTCCATAGATATTTTGGAAGATTATACTGGTTAAGCATGACTCTAGCCATATCGCTTCGAGTTCTATTCTTTCGCTCCATAACACCATTTTGTTGAGGAGTTCTAGGACAAAAAAATATGGTAATATCCATTATCATCACAAAACTTTTTAAAATCAATATTTTCGAATTTGTCGCCATGATCACTTCGGATTCGAGTAATCATGAAGATTTTTTCGTTTTGAACCCTTTTACAAAATACTTGAAATTCAAAAATGGCATTACTTCTATTTGATAGAAAGTAAATCCATGTAAATCGAGAGAAATCATCAACAATAACAAAAGCATAAAGCTTACCGCCAAGACTAGTGATTCTACTAGGACCAAACAAATATATATAAATTAATTGCAAGGGTCTAAAAGTGCTCACAACATTGATGGATTTAAATGATGACCTAGTTGCTTTATTCTTTTCACAATCTAAGCATAACACCTCTCTCTTGATGGAAATTTTTGGGAGTTTCTTTACCAATTTCTTAGTTGACAGCCTTGAGATTGTATCTATGTTAGTATGTCCTAGCCTCATATGCTATAGACATCTTTCATCTTGATTGGCTACTAGGTACTTACCTGCACTATTAGTACTTTCTAAAAAGAAAACATATATATTATCTTCCCTAATCCCTTCATATATAGGATACTAGTGGACATTTCTTATATAAAGCATTTATCTTTCACAAAGTTGATATGATAACCGTTACCTGCTAAATGACTGATGCTCAACATGTTATATTTCAATTCTGTGACTAGACAAACATCTTTTATTTCTGGGTAGGAATATATACCAACAGTACCATTACCAATAATGTTAACTCTAAGATTATTGCCAAAGGATATATATCCTTCTCTTTTCATCGATAGCGTAGCGAACAAGAATGCATCACCTATCATGTGTGCGAACATCCTCTATCGATGATCTATTTGATTTTAGAATTAGTAGGTTGAAGGTCCACCTACAAAACGAGTAAATGTAACCTTTGGTACCCCTTTCTTCAATGGTCCAGCTTGATTAGTTTTAGGAATCCAAGTAAGCATATTTGTGTTAACTAATTTTCTAGTTCTATAATACTGTGATATGTACCCATGTTTACCATAATATGTGCACGTGATTTTTGAAGTGTTCTTTGTTTATGTGTTGACATGCTTCTTTTGTCTTTCTTGAAAACTTGTATGTGAAAGCATAGTTATGAGAAACATGTTGCTTATGTTCTTTCTTTGTTTTAGTCCTTTGTGATACATGCATAGTATTAGGAGTAACCTTAGGCTGTGTAACAGGGGTGACCTGTTTGTCTAATTTGATATCTAATTTCTTAGAGATTACACAAGACTCTTCGAATTTAGCCGTCATATTCGTGAGTCTCTGTATGGTGACCAAGTGTCTCTTCTTCTTTATGTCATACAGTTCTTGTATTTTGACATAGTATCTTTCTTTCTTTTCTATAGTGAGGATAGCCTCATGATAGTCCATTCTAATATTGGCTATTTCTTCTGTGTTACTAGTAGTAGACGTCTTTGATATCTTCAAGAAGATTAGACAGTCTTGCTACTTTGGTTGTGTATGCCTTAATCTCTTTGCGAGACTGCTTGTACTTGTCCAACACATTTTTGTGCTCTTCAAGTAGTTCGCTGAAGGCATTTTCTAACTGGTCAAATATAAAATCATCGTAAAGAGGGTTATCTGATACCTTTTCATACGCCATTAGGTAGATATTTGCACTGCAGTTTGGTCTGTCCTCCTCTTCTGATTCATTGCCTCACTTTCGTGCTAGATGCTAGTGTTTGTGTATTTTTGACTAGTCACTTTCCTGTTCGATCTTGATCTTTCATATGGACTGCTTTTCTTTGGTAGTGGATATCCTTCTTTATGTGCCCTAACTTCTTGCATACAAAGCAGATAATATCTTCTTCGTTGTTTTTATGGATATCCTTATTCTTTCCGTTTGATCGCTCAAACTTTAAGAATTTCTTGACCAGTAGGGCCTATTCATCACTATCAGAATCTTCATCATCAATATCATTACATGAGACTCTTCTGGCTTGGGCTTTGAAGGTGATGGAGTTTTCTTTGGGGGTTGCCTCTTCAAAGTCTTGCAAATCTAGCTCATGGGTTATGAGCTTGCCCATAAGTGCCTCTAATATCATCAGGGTGAGTTTATTTCCATCTATAATTATGGTGGCCTTTGGGTTCCACTTCTTGTTTAGAGCCTGCAGTACCTTTTTGAGCTTCTCGTGGTTGATGTAATCATTTTCAAGAGATTGTAGAAGATTAGTAATATCTATGAAAAGAGTGAACATCTGAGAAATTGATTCACTGAGTTTTATCTTGAATGCCTCATACTTTTGTGTCCATCTACTGATCTTGGATTCCTTCACTTGGAAAGTTCCTTTATGAGTTACCTCAACAAGTCTCCAAATCTTATTAGATGTAGCACAAGTAGATACGCAATTGAACTCAGTTTTGTCAATTATATAAAATAGTGCATTGATGGCTCGTGCATCTAGATTAGCCCGTGCTTTTTCATGCTAAGTATACTTATCATGGGGATTGTCTACTAGAACACCATCAATCACTATTTTAGGCAGTTTCTTATAACCATCTATAACTATCGACCATAGATCAAAGTCTAGTGACTTATGAAAGAAACTCATTCATATTTTCCAATATGTATAGTTTGTTCTATCAAATTGGATGTCTATTTATGGATTGTCCTTCACCGTTGAACATAGATTTAACGGCTGCCATATATACTCTCTAGGTGGTTATGTATATATATAACCTGCTCTGATACCAATTGTAGGACCATTGAGTACCTCTAGAGGGGAGTGAATAGAGTGTGTGCGTGCAGCGAAATAAATATCATAATTTAAAAATTAAGTAATATGGCTAACCAAATACCAATAAGTGCAGATGAATATAGTATATGAATTGTAGTAAAGTAAAGAGTTAAAAATATTCAAACTCAATGACACAACGATATATACTAGTATCCCTCGTAGAGGACTAATCCAGTCTCGAGTACTTTTGTTCGATGTTAATCCACTATGTCCTAAGCTTTAACTGAGTGCTTGCAACTCTTACAACACCATGCTTGGGGAAAGTGCATGACCATCTTCAACAATACCGTGCCTGGCGATGAGTGCACGATCGACTCCAAACGACGTTTGAGAACTAGAATGTCTTCTGAGATAGCCTCCAATACAACTCTTTGAACCAAACTCTAGATTAAACTGAACTGATACTGGCTTGGCTAAGAGCGGTATAGGCTAATATGAAAGTGTATAGCTTGTAGAAAATATTTAAGGATTATAGAGAAATGAAAGTGAAGGAGATTGGATGATTAAAAAATATGAAAGTTCTTTTTTATTTACGACATTTTTATGGACCAAATTCGGGCAGAGTTTGGATGCAGAAATCTCGCATTCGAACATCAGATACAGATATTCAGGAAGTTTAAAAACATGTTAAACAACCTTGACCGAACTCGGGCAAGTTCTGGCTGAGTTCTGTCATTCTAATAGAATTGAATTGGGCCATTTTGATGGGTTTTGGGCTAAATTGTTTGTGGACTTTGGATATGAATTTTATGGATAGAAAGGCTGTATTTTGTGGACTGAAAAGAGCTAAGCTAGTACCAATCCAATCAATCTTACATATTTTTTAGACTTAAATAAAGATAAAAATACAGAAGAAATATGTAAAAGTCTTGATCTTGATTCCATCATTTTTTATTCTTGATGACGACACGATGTTTGTAGCAGTAGAAGCAAACATTTTGACTTGATACCTGTAGCTACGTATATTTTACGTATCGACCAAAGTTGACGTTGATTATCAAAATCAGGTATGATCATGACTAGTGGGCCAACAGAATCATCCTGACATAATCGACCAGAAGCAGATCTCTTCCGTGGTGGCGCCCCAATAATAGCATTGAACTCGGGAAGCTGCTGCAAAGAAGAAGGTAGAGGCATCAGCCTCATACACACAATAAAGCTAGTCTCCCCGCTATAGCCAACCGGGGGTATAATCGACTGACAATAAAAAGTAGTCGACGTAAAGATAATGGTTGGCTCACTCTCGGTATTTGGCAACACAAACTCTGCAACAGTACCATTAGCAGAGTAATAGTGCCATGCTCGCACACCATCCATCATGCTCCCGTCAAAGCTAAGGTATGGATTTGGATTCTCTACTAGAAGTTGACAATATCCAAATTGTTTAGCAAACCTGCTCGACAAGTAAGGTTCCAGAGAAACGACATTCCTGTCCCGATAGACTAAATAAGACAACCTTATTTAGAAAATCTAATGTCTGACTTGGGTGGAGAGCACATGGGTATCTATCTCTACATCCACTTGTAAAAGACCATCATCTTCTTCAAGAAGATCGGACATAGCGGAGAAGAAGGTATAATCATCCCGAGAGGCCAAGGCTTGCCGACAATAGGGTACCGCATTCGAGAGCCAAGTCATCGCCCTATATTATCGTAATAGGGTGTCTTCCTCCTGCGTACTCTCATCCGCTTCAATAGACACCAAGGAGCGATAGCCATCCTATTAGATAGTGGTAAGACAGTTCCACATGGTTGAAGCTACCAGTCTCATTATGGACTAGAACCTTTTGGATGAAAATACGGAGGCCCTTTTGATACAACAAACCATCGCAACAAGAAGGGCCAACTTGGCCTAAAAGTCAATTTCACCGCTGGGAGTATCAAGTTATGATTGATCTTGTATATCGAACCCAAACCCCCGGGGACCACGCACAACTGCAACCAGAGCATCAGAAAGCTGGCCAAGATAGCTTTATCAGACAAAGGTTGTGTATCCTGACGAAAGTGAGATAAGTCTTCTATTGAACGACTACCTCGGTCATCCCTAACCACGGAATTCTCCGTACTCCGGATCAGAGCCCTGACCTGCTGGTAAATCTGCGGCTCTCTCACTTTGACACGTTGCTAATTTGAGGAAGGAGGAAAAGATAGGTTGTTCATGCAGTAATCAGAGTTGTCCCCTCCGTCTTCTTGTCTCCCTTTAAGAGATGACTGCACATATAGAGATGGCACAAAAATTCCTTATACTTAGCAAGGAATTCAGGATCCTTCCCTCCCAGCACTCGTAATTCCTCATTCGAAGGGGTATACTCTTAACAGTCTCTTTGCCCTATGGTAATATGGACACTTCATAGATCTCATGGAGGGCCAACCCTATTTTTCCACCAGGTATGAAGAATGTACCAATACAACGATTGTACAACTCCACCAGAGCGATGAAGGCACCAACATTGACATCCAGCCTCCGTTGAGTTTCGCTAACCATAAATAACAAGCCGATTTTTCTTAACTCGGTCTCATACTTCTCTAAAATCCACCATGATAAAGCCTTCCATATAGTGTTATAGTGGGCCCAACCAACAAATTAGAGTTACCCAGTGGGGTAAGATCCTTTCGCTGCTAGCCTATTTATAAAAGTGTCCACGACAAATGGACGAATGGTTGGAGATAAGTCATTCAAGACGACACCGAGTATAAAACCCACAGATGGACCAGGAGTTGAGTCCTTGAAGCTCGCATACACCTTCTTCATCTTTGAGGAGAACCGAACGATGCCAAGACGGATGTTCGCTAGGTCCTCGGTCAACCTCATACATTTCCTCTGGGAACTCGTCGCCAACATAAAAAAATATGATGCTCCATGGAAGACAAGTACATGTGCATTCCTCCAGAAGAGAAATTCTAGTCCTCTTGGACCTTAACCACTTCCGAAGCCGAGAAAAGAAGGGCATCATCGAACAAAAAAGACGGCTTTAGAAAACCTTCTTCCTTAGCGGAGTAGAGCTTCCCCACAATCAGCTGCTTCAATAAGAAAAATGAGCCCTGGTCGCTTACCATCCTCTGATGAACTTCAGGCTGGCCTTTATTAATCTGGACCTGGATGGCGACATTCAGATCATCGAAGTTTATCCTTGACGATATTTTCTCTGCACTCAAAAGAAGCTTGCCCGATGATACTCGAAGATTGACCACTGCAAAATAAAGAAGGTGGGCTGACTCAGTACATTTGGTTTTGGAAATAAAACCTATCAAACACGAGGAAGCTTTACTTTCTATCAACGACTAGACATCAGAAGGACACTTTAATGCCTCCTTATCAGACCCAGAAGTCGGATCCTTATCCTTTATGGCTTATTCACACCTACACTAGAAGAAGAAGCTTTGTGGGCCATGACACCTAGGGTTTACACGTGTGCATAAAACAGAACAAAACAAAGACTAGAGAAAAGGGTTTTTTCCTTCAAACCAAAACCTATTTATAGTAAAAGCTTGACAGCCTGGCAACGTTCCAAAGAAGGGTGCACCCAGACAAAGCAGTGCCATCAGAAGTCCAGAGACTCCACCAAAGCCTTGATAGACCAGATCGAAGGGCCCAAGAACCCTGAAGATCCCATGCTTCTGTTCAAATTATTCCACACTTATTTCCATGTTTGAAAACTTTGAAGGTTGTCTTGTAGAAGAATAGAAATTACCCGAGCTCAATCAAGTCCGAACCACATCATATATGGTGCACTTAGGCCCAGAGATGTCCAGTGGGATGCCAAGTCCCAGCAGCACAGTATCCCAAAGTACGTTGCCTTTGTAGAACCAAAGGCTGCCAGTCCACTCCATGCGACCAGGATCCATACGACTAGGACACACGCGGCCTAGACACCATATTATCTCCCATCCAAGAAGCCCCTATACGGCCAAGGCGGGAGACAGCTCAGGCAATTTCACAAGCCCTTTACAATAAGACAAATGGCTCATGCCCTTGGTAGGGCCACCCTAGTCATTAATATAATTGGTTTGTGCCCCAAATCAGATTATTTCAGATCTTGTTGGTAACGGCTAAAAGGATCAATACCTCGTTTATGGTATGCAGCATAATCGCCCCATCCAAACTAGAAGTTCCTTCTAAATCAGGGCCAGTGCTACGAATCAACCAAAGATCGTGCCACCTGATTTAAGTATCCCGTTTATGGCACGTGCGTTATATAACCACACCCGTCAAACGATTTGTTGTCTTTAACACTCATACGAGCTATGTCACTGATGATCTAGCCGTATGGATGGACAGTCGTAGCTACCGACAACTACACTCGAGGATCCTTAAAGTCCTCCCATGGAGCTCATGCAGCAATGGATGCCCATTCATCTCCTCGACCAGGCCGAACAGTTAAATAGCCTGTCTAAACAGTCGTGATAACCCAGATGGCGTCCTCTACGCAGGAGATTCTCCCCTATCATTGCCTCTTTCATGGATTGTCCGCTAAAGACAGCTATAAAGGAGGTGCACACCATCAATACCAGGAGAAATAGAAGCACAAACCCAGAAAGAGCACCAAATACACAAGAGAGAGTCATAGAGAGCATTTCGAAGCTGCTAAGTATCAGATCTTCAAAGGAGTAGAGGGGTCATTGCAGTACCCGTTCTCCATCGTCACACTTTCCTAAAATATATGTTTGTACTAGCAAATCCTTACTATTAGGGCTTTGTTGTACTATTCAAATCATGACTATAAAGGAAAAGAGTCTTATCTCAACCTATCTCTTCTTTCCTTATCACCAAAGAACCCACGATAGCAAACATAAACACCTGCATACTTGAATGACATTTAGGTTGGGCCTGAGCTTGAACCGGAGTTCATAAAGAGTGACATCGAAAGTTGCATGCTGCACTCAATTCAGAATGAAAGTAGCCGTAAGCACAGCTTTATTCCAGAAGAAATTTAGAAGACCCGCGGTTAACAACAGTGAATTCATTATCTCTATTAACGTTTTGTTCTTCCTTTCTACAATACCATTTGATTAAGGGGAGTACAAATAGTGATTTCATTGACAATTCTACGTTCTCTAAAGAACGAGTAAATTTATGAGACTTATACTCTCCACCTCGATCATTTCTGAGTCTTTTGAGTTGTTGTCCGGTTTGAAGCTCAGCTTTAGCCTTGAAGCCCTTATATTTCTTGATCACTTCATTTTTAGACTTAAGCCAATAAACAAATACGTACTTTAAGAAATCATCGATGAAGGTAAGAAAATACTGTAATGCTCCAGTCCCAAATTACGTAGGACCAGGTAAGAAACGCATGCCAACAGCACGTCAACAATGGGCCAAACCTCATAACAAGCCCATCAGCGAAATACTTAAGCTGTAAATTATGATAATCAACCTAGAAATAACACAGTCCACAGGTAAATAACTAATCCATCCACAAAGTAATAGTCCACAAAGAATCAACTCCAATAAGAATAATATAATAAATATCCAGTAGTAAAAGTGATAATATTTGTGCGAGAAAAAGACAACCGAAAACCACAGAAAAGAGAAATAAAGTAATAATCTATAACAAGTCTGCTGAAATAAAAAGAAATAAAGTAGCAAGTCCAAATAAGGAAATGACATGATCACGAGAAATCTTTGGGCACTATTTCGTCCTCCAGTGATAGTATGTCTCCAATCTCAGCTCCCGAACCGTAAACCTCAGGGTAGTCTTCAGCTCTGTCTAAGCCTGGGAAATAGCCAGGTCCTTAGGGGACTAGAAATGTACATAATATACATGCCATAGTACAGATATAAAATATATAATCTAAGGCAATCTACTGTATCATGTCTATGTGCTATGCAATTGAGAATATTTCCTAGAATATCAGACCTCATTACTGAGGCTCGCTAGCTCCTCAACAGGCTATTGTCCCCAGTACCGTGTCGTGGGACCATGAACAGTCAATCAATAGACAACATCAAGTACTCCGCTATAGAGATAAAGGCTTACAACAATAACAATAAGTCTGTAGTTAAGTTCTCGCCATCCCATGTCTAGTATCTATCAATGTCAAGTCCACACAATCATCTCTATAACAATAACAGTAACAATGAACATTTTAGTAAACTACTACGAAGTCAGTACCATAAATAATCATGTAACCTCGTATCATGAATGTGTCGGTGTCTTGTGGTCATATGTGTCAATAGACAGGTCAATATGCACACAATGCCTAATGTCAATACTCGGTGTCATCATCATGACATCGGTACCCGTCTTCGAAATGGACACTAAGTATCAACGATACAACGTCATGATAATGCTAATAAAATAAACAACAAGAAATAAAAGAAACAATCCCTAACCAAGTCAAGGTACACTTGCCTGTAATCGCTGTTTGAGTATATGCCTGACCAACTTCGATGTCTTCGTCAATAGTATTTTAATAGTGGAAACTCATTCACAATAGTCCCATGTCAATACTACAATATTAATACCAAAATTAGCCTACTAATTGAGTCCATAACCAATAAATAATTAAATTCTAAAAATTACAAAAATTAGTTAAAATAGTGTTTTTAACAGCAAATCTTACATAAAAAATAATTTAGTAAGGATATATGAGGTATCACAGCTTTTGGATACAAAGAATATATGATTTTTGGAGTTACGGTGTTACGACAAATGTCAAAATATTTAATAAATATTAAATAAACTTAAAACTCAGCAAAAAGATATGTGTGGGAAAGCTCTTGATGTCTAGTTTCTTCTAAAAATTGTTTAGAATATCGAATCTGATCAAAAATAGGTGAAAATCCATTCGCAATGAGTCTTGCATGTTCTAGCCACCGTGTCATAGAATTGATGCCACAAACAAACGCTTGGAACTGTGTGATCCAGCCCCCAAAGATAGAAGCAGACACATAGAGGTAACTTATAATTTCAGTTTAAAGTCAACTGGACGAGAAAAAGTAGATGAAACCTATTATAGAAGTTGACAAACTTGCTGTGAGTTTCATGTTTCACTTCGTTAAAGTTTCGCCTAAAGAGACGCATCGTGCACCTCTTTAATGGCCGTAAGATGACTTCTATGCATGCTAGGGTGGAAGAGGATGTCGAAGGGGTTGCACGAGTGGTGGTGAACGGTACAGAAATCAAGAAAACGAAGGTGTAAAGTGGAAGGGGGGTCAACTATGGTGTTCGGCCAGAGGCTTGTGGCCGCTCGATTTTGTGAGGGATAGGTAGGGTGGTAGCAATATATAGGAGAGGAATTTGTTGTATTTTGTTGGTATTTATGTTATGGAGATTTGGGCTTTGGTTTGGAGTAATTTAGTTAGGATTTGGCCCTCCTAAAGATTAATATGGTAATAGGTTTTCTTATTGGATGAGTTGTTTGACCAAGTCAAAGATATGGAATTTAATGCACATGGCTGCAATTTAATCACCAAAAATTAATTAAAAATATATCAATTTAATTTTGGCAACCTTAGATAGGCTCTAACAAGTGGTGTTGGCTAGGTTAGGATCCAAATAAATTTTCTAGTCAAATTGAACCCGAAAAGTCAACTAATTGGTCTCTTGTGCTATTTTCAAATAAGTAGCACATAAAAACTCGATTGAGTGGCACACCCTAGGCATTTACATAGTAGGCTCAAAATGGGTCAAAATTATATATTAGATCAATTGGTTTTGATATATGTCGAGTCCCAAACTCAAGTTGGAAATTAGGTCTAGAATTACAGTAAACGGTCAAATGGCCTAAATTGTGCGGAAGTTGTGCGAAGTCAAAAGAATATTAGGAAACAAGTTTGAATGGGACATAATATATCAACTGAAGGTGAACTTGTCTAGAATTCAAATATGAAATTAGATTTGAGAAATTGATATTTGTTGTGCTTCAAAAATCAGCTACGGTAAAGCACTATTGTAGTCATTTATTGAGTTAAATTATGGTTTAATATAAAATATCTATTTTAAATAAGTAAAAAAATTGGGGTCTTACAACTTACCCACCTTAAAAAATTTCATCTCCGAAATTAAAATAACACTACAATACAAAAATATATATCACAAGAATGATTAAGCTAAACCTTACAGGAATCTACAAATAGATAGGGATATCGCTCCCACATGGAATCTTCTCGCTCCAAAGTAGATTAGCTTGGAGAATGGTGCTCCCAGGCAACTCGAACTAATCTAATCGTCTGCACTCTAAGCATCTTCTCACTAGTATCCAAGATACCAATCGGATGCTCCTCGTATGATAAACTTGGTCCTACTGTGATCTTGGAGTAATCATCCACATGACTAGAATTAGTCACATACATCCTCAACTGTGAGACATGGAATACATCATACACTTCCACTAGTGATGGGGGAAATACAAGATGATATGCCACCTCTCCTACACGCTCAATGATATCGAATGGTCCAATCTACCTTGGACCCAAATTTTCTCTACTCCTGAATATAACGGTGCCCTGAGGCGGTGAAATCCTCATAAACACATGCTCTCCTTCCTTGAATTCCAATGGTCGACGATGCATATTGGCCCAATGTTTCTGTCAGTCTTAAGCTGCTTTCTTAACCGTGTCTGCATCACTAGCTCCGGTCCAAGTATCTGTCGCTCTCCAACATCGCTCCAACATACTGGTGATCTACACTTCCATACAATACCTCATATGAAACCATCTGTGTGCTAGCTTGGCAATTGTTGTTGTAGGAGAATTCTACCAAGTGTAAGTGGTCCTACTCTGACTGACCATCAATCTATGGATACTACGAAGTGCTGAACTTGAGCCTCGTATACAAACCCTCCTATATACTCCTCCAGAAATATAATGTGAATCTAGAATCCCTGTCCGAGACTATGGTGACTGGTACTCCATGGAGTTTCATAATTTTCCTCATGTACAGGTCAGCTAATATCTCGGTGGACTGTCCCACTTTGAATGACAAGAAATGTGCCGACTTCGTGAGTCTATCCACAATCACCCAAACTGCATAATTTCCACTGGGACTTCTCAAAAATCCAGTAACAAAATATATAGTAATATGCTTCTACTTTCACTCAATGATAGGAAACACTTGTAATATACCTACGGTCCTCTGATGCTATGCCGTCACCTGCTGACAAACCAAACACTTTGCTGCAAAGCGTGTTAATTTCCTCTTCATACCATGCCACCAGTAGTACTGCTTCAAGTCTGGTACATCTTAGTACTTCCCGGATGAATAGAACAAATAGAACTGTGCCCTTCATTCATCAATTCTTGCTTCAATTCTCTATTAGGAACATATAGGTGATTTCTACACCTTAATGTCACATCCTCATGAATACGCAGTCTTATCTTCTCTCCAGCCTCTGTCCTCTCTCGAAGTCTTCAAAATCTTGCATCTGTAGGCAAAGTTGCCTTAATCCTATCCACAAGTGACGACAGCACTTCAAGATTGGCAAGTACTCATTGTTGTCCCGGCATAATGACTTCTACTCCAAGCTTCTGAAGATCCTCCAATAGTTGTGGCTGAACTGTGAAGAAATATGCAGTAGGCTTCCTACTCAAAGCATCTTTTACCATGTTCGCCTTGCCAGGATGGTACTGCAACTCTATATCATAATCTGCCATAAGCTCCAACCAACGTCTTTGCCTCATATTCAACTCCTTTTATGTGAATACATACTTCAAGTTTTTATGATCCGTAAATATCTTCACACGCTCTCTGTATAAATATAGCCTCCATAGCTTCAATACAAAGATCACTGCTGCTAACTCCAGATCATGAGTAGGGTAATTCTTCTCTTGTACCCTCAATTGCTATGATATGTAAGCTATGACCTTTCTGTATTGCACCAATACATATCTAAGCCCACTACCTGACGTATCAATATATACAACGAATCCTTCCGATCCAGAAGGAAGCGTCAAAATAGGTGCTGAGGTCAACCTTTTCTTCAATTCCTCAAAAGTCTTTTGACAGTCTTCTCTCCACTGGAACTCCTGATCCTTACGTATCAACCGTATTGTCAATTTTATAATCTATGAAAAATTCTTTACGAACCTTCGATAATACCCGACAAGTCCAAAAAAACTCCTAACCTTTGTAACAGATGTTGGTGTCGGCCAAGACTCTACTATAGCTATCTTCTTCGGATTAACTGAAACTCCTTCTCCCTAGATAATGTATCCAAGGAAAGGAACTCTATCAAGGTAGAATTCGCACTTACTAAGCTTGGCATACAATCTCTCCTTCCTCAAGGTCTCCAGACTGATGTGAAGATGTTCCTCATGGTCTTCCCGGCTCTTAAAATACACCAGTATGTCGTCAATAGACACTACTACAAATTTATCTAAATATGGGTGGAACACCTTATTCATCAAGCTCATAAAAACTACTGGCGCATTGGTTAAACCAAATGGCATAACCAAGAACTCATAATGCCCATACTTGGTTCTGAAGCCATCTTCGGTATGTCTTCTTTCCTCACCTTGATCCGATGATATCCCGATCTAAGATCTATCTTCGAGAATATGCAAGCTCCATGCAATTGGTCGAACGGATCATCAATGCGTGGCAACGGATACTTGTTCTTAATTGTTACAACATTAAGGGCTCTGTAATCAATGCATAAGCGGACTGATCCGTAAATTTTTGCACTAAAAAGATAGGTGCTCCCCACGGAGATATACTAGCTCTAGTAAATCCTTTGTTGAAAAGTTCATCAACCTGCTTCAGCTCTTCTAACTCCTTCGGCACTAACCTGGTCATAGATGATGTGAGAGGCTCCGCCCCGGTATCAAATTGATAGTAAATTCTATTTCTCGATCAGGATGCAAACCTAGTAAGTCATCAGAAAATACATCCATAAAATCTGTTACGATCTCCGGATACTCAACCTCGCCTTCAACCACATATGCTTTAAGCATAGGTATAGTACCCTGTTCTCTAGCTCTATGAAGAAACGCAAACTCCGGTCATCCAGGAGGCCTAAAGATAACTCGTCTAAGCCAAAAATCCAATGTAACATGGTACTGACTCATCCAGTCCATACCAAGTACACTGTCATAATTCGACATAGAGAAGATTAAGAATTGTGCTCGCATCTCCTTCTAAAAATAACTACTGAACAAGATCTATGAGTGTCGCTAACCAGGATAATACCACCTTCCATCAGAATCTTCATGACCTTTGGGAGAGGTGAGGTCGCTACTCTATGGTTGGCCATAAAACTAGCAAAAATGAAAGAATGCGATGCTCTTGAATCAAATAATGCTACAGCAGTTAATGAAGCTACCAATATAGTACCTGTTGTAACCTCACCTACAATCTGCTCCTCCTTGATGGTCATGGCAAAGGCTTATCCACGAACACATGCTGGTGCCCTCTGTTGCAGCTGAGTCTGCTGGTATACCGCTATATGCGATGGCAAATGTGGGTGATGAAAACCTTCCAGTACAGGTGGTCGCATGCCTCCAGCTCCTATCTGTGGTGCTCTCGGTGCTAGAAGTTCTGGCCTCGGTAGGTGCAGTGTTGGTCCCGGTACATCCCTCTGGCTATTGGGGCAGTCCCGTACTATATACTGATTCGAACCATAGAGTAAACATAGTTCCAGTCTGTGTCTGCAATCCCTCACAATATGACCCTTCTTGTCACAATGGTGGCAATTAGGCAACAATGCTGCTTGTGATTGGACGATCTTCTGATGATAGTTTGTCATGGACTTCTTTATTGAAACTCCCTGCTGAGCTCTAATTGGTACAAATGGCCTCTTTATGCCTACCTCCCTCCTGTGAACTTGCTCAAGGTGTCGTACCATAATAAGAACTTCGAAATAAGTGGTAGATGCTACACGTCTGATAAGCTCTTATAATCTATAATTCAGCCCCTCGTAGAATTTATCTGCCTTTTCCTCCTCCATTTGGATCAGTGTAGGTACAAAACGGCTCAGTCGTAGAAATTCGACGTGGTATTCTTCTACCGTCATGTTACCTTGTACAAGATGTAGGAATTGACTTTGAAGTTCTGCTTTGAAGGTAGCCAGGATATACATCTCTTGGAAGAATTTGGAGAACTTCTCCTAAGTAACATTATCTGGCCAAGCCTTCATTCTTCTGTGAGCCACCAGTGGTGTGCACTGCCAATCAACTACATCTTGACGGAAATCATCCAGCGCTCCTTCGGTATATCAGCTGCTCTAGATGATGTTGGACGTTGCTGAGCTAGTCATGAACCTCTGTGGGTCCCTCCTTGCCAGAGAATTGGATTGACTTCAATTGCCAAAAATTAACAAGTATCCCCGTCGATGTCTGACGAGCTGGTGGGGATGCCCTCTCCAAAGCTACTACAATACGATCCTCCATGTTCTCCATCTATATGTACTGAGTCTCCAATTGGATCTGCTGTGCTTGCATCATCATATAGAAGGTCTGGAACAACTGTTGACGATCCATAGTTTTCCAAGCAGGGAAATATCATCGACGACATCGATGGTAGTGATGGCATCTGGGAGAAGTTGCTGGTATAACGCCCAAGTCCCAAAATATGTAGGACTAGGTACATGAATATGCCAGCCATATAATAAATATATGTAAGCTGTAAATGCAGTATAATTACGGCTAACCAATCTTATCGACAAAGATAAAGATTAAATATTTTTATTAATCATTTATGATAGTCATTTCAATACTAGAATGAGTCATATTAGCGACGTCCAAAAATGTCGCTAATAAGTAAAAATACATCGCTAAATCAATTTAGCGACGTAATTGGCGACAGAATAAGCAGGTCGCCGAAAAGCTAGTCGCAGATCAAGAGTTCGTCGCCAATCGTCGCTGTTGCGACGAATAGTCTACGACGCTAAAACGTCACAAACTTAGCGATGTTCGACGACATCTATAGTACGTCGCCAATGTAGCGACGTATATAGCGACGTCTATTCGTCGCATGTGGTGACATGGCAAGGTTTGTCATGTCAGCATGCTAGGCGACGTTTAGCGATGGCCCGTCGCAGTTAGCAACGTCCAGGTACATATTTGCGACGTACTCTCGCATCGCAAATCCGTCGCCAAACGTAGCAATCCGTCGCTAACATGCTGGAAAATTAAAAAAAATACAGTTTTCAAATCCTACACACTGCACTTTATATACAGTTTAAACAAAAATCCTGCACTTTATATACAGTTTAAACACTAATCCTGCACACTGTACTTTCTATTCAAATTCTGAACACTATATACTACACTTTATATTCAAATCCTGCACACTGTACTTTACACTGTACTTTATATCATCACAAACATCATCACAGACACATCATAGGGCCAATACATATAACTCATAACAAACATCATCACAGACACATCCCGTATCACAAACATAAATATATTCAAATCCTGCATACTACACTTCATAGACACACATCATCACAAACATCCAATAGATAAAAATGGGAGATGATAAAAAGTCTCCCACCAAGTGTATAAAGAAAAGTGTACCAATAAACAATTTGCCCATAGGGCCAATACATACAACTCATAAAAAAATTAATAAAATCACTGAGGATCCCTGCTGCGCATCTGAGATAGCATGTACTCATACTGCTCCTGTGTGAGCTGCACCGTAGGGACAGTAGGAGGCAGTACAATGTCTGGAGTCGGCATCGTCGATGGTCCGGGAGGATATATCTGCTCCAGCTCTCGCAGTCGCTCAGCAAGCGCAGCAAGGGTACTCACCATCCTCCGAGTACTCTCCTCAATCGAAGTATGTACCTAAGTGAGTGAGGCAGACATGGTCCTCTGCGATCCCTCCAGCTCGACCTATCTACGCTCTGTGTGCTGCGTAGACTCGGTGAGCGTGTGCAAGCTGGCAACTGTAGCCTGCTGCAGACTCATCAGCTCCTGTATACTGCGCTCGACCACATCAAATCGTTTGGTGATCATCGGATCGTCAGATCGTCGCTCTGCGGTATGGTGATCAAAAATTTGCTGCTGCAAATCGCAACGCAGCTCGTCGATCTGACGACCAATATCCTGAGCTCGTGATGACGCCTGCGAAGCTGGAGACTACGCACTGACAGAGGGGGCCCGGGATGACTCTGAAGCCGAATAGGTACCGTAGGATCCCGTACCGTAGTATGTACCCTTCTGAAGACCACCAACGGCGGTCATTCAGAGGTCATCCGGTGATAGATCTGTAGGCGGCTGGGAGGAAGTACCAGCCCCTCCCTCTGCTGGCGCACTAGCAGCAGCAGCCGCCTCCTCTTGTAGCCGAAGAAACTCGGCCTAGAACAATGTTTTCTAACGTCTAAGTGTTTGCTAAAATCTATGTTGATATCTATTTTTCTGTTTTCTAAATTATAGTAAATTAATATAAAGAATAGAACGTACATATGCCTGCGTCGCCCTTTCGTCAATGAACTACTTTTAGGCTAAGTTTGACTTTCGGTTGACTTTCGTTGACTTTTGGTCAAAACGGTCAACCGAGGTCAAAACTAGTCTAAGAGCACTAATCCTAACCATTACCAACCAAGACAATCAATTTCTAACCATATCCTAACACCTTAAACTTATACCTTAGCTTCTAGGCATATGTACGTACTACATGCATATCCAAAATATATAAAATATATATATGTACGTACTACAATCAATAAAGCATATCCTAACACCTTAGACTCATACCTTAGCTTCTAGGCATATGCAAAATATATATATGTACGTACTACATGCATATGTAGTTTTTTAATTTCCTCTCTTTTACTATCCAAATATACCCCTATATAAAGAGAGCACCAGCTCTTATGGAGGGTGAGTAGAAACATTTTCTATCAGTCAGTCCATTCTTTCAACACTCCAGTGGTTATTCCGAAAAAGGAAGCTTATACAAATAGAATTCCATAAGTTCTATTGACTGTACAACGAGCGTTCACTGAGAGGGTGGAAACCACACACACACTACATAACTGGTCCTACCCTTCAGTTAACCTACCAGTAAATGCATGTAGTTATAACAGTCCTCTCACCTTCAAATATTTGCTTCTCTTAAAATTCACGTTCTTTATAAATGAGTAAAACACCACCCTCTCATCCTTTCAAAAATTTACCAGGATGTCCTAATCGATACTATATTCCCTATTATCCTTATACAATGGGGGTGAGGACACCCACAGATGTTCTATATCACCATTATTTCTCTGATCCTTCTAATTTCATACATAAATATATATTTTTTTCATTATAGGTTCCCGAGCTCACACTTAGCCCATATGACTCATCATTTCCCTATTTATGCACACAATATAGACTATTTTTGCTCATAACCATTTTCTAAGCCACACAACAATCAACTTGGTAATGTCCCTCAAACACACATAATAGCTGTGTGTGTGTCCATGTGTGTCTGTGTGTGTGTGTCCGTGTGTCCGTGTGTCCGTGTGTGTGTGTGTGTGTGTCCGTGTGTGTGTGTGTGTGTGTGTGTGTGTGTGTGTGTCTGTGTGTGTGGAGGGGAGAGGAGGAGGAGGAGGAGGAGGAGGAGGAGGGAGAGGAGTTAGGTTAGGGTTTACCTGAGGAAGGGGAGAAGTAGCTCGGATTGGGGGAGGAGGAGCTCGACGGGGGGGGGGTAGGGGTCGACGGGGGGGAGGGAGTCGCCGGGGGGGAGGAAGTCGCCGGGGGGGGGGAAGGGGTCACCGGGGGGAAGAGCTCGAGTGAAATTTCTAATTTTTTGAGTGAGAGGGAAAAAGGAAACAGTCTACCCTAAGTAAAAAAAAGTTAGCGATGTCAAGAGTTGACGTCGCTAAACGTCGCAAACATTTTAATATATGGCGACATATTTTAATAATATGTCGCTGAACGTCGCTCTTCAGCGACGTAATTTATCTATTGTCGCTGAACGTCGCTATTCAGCGACGTTTTGCGATATATATAGAAAGGAGTCGCTATAGTACATATTTAGCGACGTTATTTTATTCCGTCGCTAAAGTACGTCGCTAATATAGCATATTTTAGTTATGTTTAAACAAGCTGCTGGATGGAAACAAATCTACTACCAATATTAGACTAGAAAGAAAGAAATAGAAAATAAAGAATACAAGCAGCATGCATGATCCAAGAGCATGTTATCTTCGATAGGAAGGGAAAGGCCACGATCTTGGCTGGAACTACTGCAGAAAGTCAAGAAAATACACACACACACACTTGGAGAGATCATCAGGTCCTCAGAGGGACGTAACAAGATGCAAAAAAATATGCCACATAAATTGAATATAAAATATGTCACAAAGTCACAAGTAAAAGTAAATAGTCCAAATCATAACAAGGCCCAGTATCCCATCATAGAAATAGTGGATCACCCCTACAACCAAACAAGGATAAGAAGTGGCATATTGTTCTGTGATGTGATACTTTCCCATATGCCATGACTAGAATGGTGTGTGATATGACATCAACTAAGGTCACCTAATCATTCTACTATAAAAATGCAGTTAAGAACAAACCTTCAATACATAGGCTCTTTGGCTATAAATAGGATCGACATTGTCCCCACTTAGGGCACTAGAGGCCAAGCGCATAACCTTCTACAAGCATTAGTGGCCAACCTGAAAGGGTAATCTCACATCGTATCTCCAGCGGAGCTTTCGGGTTACTGAAAGGGAAAGTGCAATAGTGTCCCATATATTAAGGAACTATCCTTCCTACCCTATGCACCTATCTAAGTCATATCCACGACCAGGTACCTGTACTAACGGCCAAGTCTGCTAACATGCCTCTATTAGCATATAGACCTAATGCATGCGCATGGATGATCAGCAAACAAGCAAGTACCTTTATATGCTACTCATATCTCACAGATATCTTATGGCAAAGTCGTGACAAAGTTTATAAAAAATATACTAACAAACGGTAGTCCCTTAACTCTAGGTCTATATGCACAATAATGAAAATATAATTAACACTTATTGCATCATTTATAACTTGAAAGCACAGTAACCATAAATAGTAAAGTGCGACTAGATAAACTAGAAATAAACAAACAGTAAATATGCAGTAACTAAATAATAAATATACAACTAAATATAAGCAGTAAATATGATAAGGTTTCTTGCTTGGTATGACGCGATGATCTGACAAGGTTCCAATTCGTCCAATAGCCAAGGTTGATGTGAAAGGTCCGAGTTTGTGAGAAATAAAAGTGCACGATTAGTCACGATCAGTGACGATACAAAAATGGGAATTTGTAGGAGTAATACTTATACAATTTTTTAGAAAATATTCATAATATTTGAGAACTAGATTTGTTATTAGTCAAAAAATAATTTTAAATAAATACTTGAAAATCAAAAATTAGTTTTAGACAAAAACTCTATGTTTATAAAAATACAAACTAAGTAGAAAACTATATTTTATTTATAAAAAAATATTTTTTAAAAAAAATATATGAGACATGGAAAATATATAGGACTGATATAAAATTTAAAATTATAGGGCCAAGCCCCAATAAAATGAAATGTTCAAAAAATATTCATAACTTCGAAATCCTATATAAGAGTTTTACAACATAAGTGTTTGTATGCAAAAATATATTTATAAGCTTCTAAACCAATACATACCCCAAATAAGTTTTTTTAATAACAGTAATAATAATAATAATAATAATAACAATAATAATAATAATAATAATAATAATAATAATAATAATAATAGTAATAATAATGATAATAATAACATAATACTACTAATATTATATTTATACATACACTTGTATGTTTAAAAATATAGTATTAATGATACTAAGGCCCAAAAATAATGTAAGTATGTACAAGCCCAATTACATAAACTTAACTAAATTATAATCCAAAATATAAGGACCAAGGCCTAGCCCCCATTAATATCTAAATATAATTTATAAAGCCCCAACTAAAAGTCTACAAAATAAATTCATACTTATTAAAACCCATATAAAATTTAAGGCCCACAACCATAATATATATAACTATAAAATTAAATTAAATTAAATTTATTAAACCACTATTTTTTTCTGTGGGCTTTGTAGATCAGCCAAAACTCCATTACTGGGATTTCATAGCTCATTCCACAAGAAGGTAAAATCCAAGTCAAAAATAAAAAGTAATAATTAATAATAAAAAAGAAGAGAGAGAAAGGTCAAGGAAGAGTGAATAGGGAGGGAGGAAGTGAGAGAGGCGAGCAGAGAGAAAGAGCGAGAGGGAAAGAAATAAACAGAGGGGGAAAATGATCGGGGAGCTCACCGGGCTTTGTTGCGGTGGCCGGGTGGAGAAGGTTCACCAGAGGACGCTCGATCGGTGGAGCACTTCGCCAGGACGGGAATTTGCTTGGTGTGGCAGCCAAGGTGGAGTCGTCACGAGTCACGACGACAGTGGTAGTGTTGGCTGGTGGGAAGCATTACAAGATCTAGGCCGGCCGGTTCGCCGAACTCGGGAAGAGGGCAAGGAGAGGCGGTGGAGGCCAAGGTGCATGGGTAGGGTTTTATTTTTGTTTGTTTTTTCTCTAATGGTGATGGTGGTGGTCCGGCGAGGAGTTGGAGAGGTGCGAGCGATGGACGGACCATCGGGGTCGGGTACTCGTGGCGGGGTGGTGACCGATGAGGTGGTATAGGGGGTTTGGTAGGAGTTTGGAAGGCTGGCCGCGACGGATAGCCAATGGCAACGTGGCTATGATAGTGGTTGGGTTGGTGAAGATGGGGTGCGGGTAGCCGAAAGGAACGACGGGGAGCAGATCTGTGGCGCTCGGCCAAGTAGGAGGAGCGGAGGGTGGTGCTACGGAGAAGGGGGTCCTCCGGCGCGGTTGGCCGGGCTGGGTTGGCGTTGGTCGTGTGCTGGTATGGTGGTGATCAAGGATGATTGTGCTGCAGGAGAAGATGGCCGGGTTGGCTTGGTGGGGGCAGCGTTAACGAGGATTAGGATAGGTCTAGGGTTAGGAAGTTTAACATAGGGAAGCATTATAGTTCGTGTCATGCATGACACATAGTCGAGGTTGTGTCTGATATATCGGACATGAAGAGAAAATATATACGTAAAGAATACACTATAGTGGAAAGATACCCAGGGTCACACTCGAGGCCAACACGGGCCCACGAGGAAAGTGGACACCGACACGGTGCACAAACACTTTTTGGATGGAAACTTAGTTTATGAAATTTCTAGGAAAAAGAGCAAAAGGGCTCTCCTTATATAGGAGGTGGAGAGTCCTAGTTAGATAACGATTAGAAAATTTAAACCCTAATAGATAAATTGTATATTTAATTTAAATCAGTCTAAAACCAATTCCATAAAATCAAATCCAAATTTAAAACTAGATAATTTTTATCTTTAATTTAAAACTATTTAAAATTAAAATCAGTAAAATCTAATCTCAATTTGAATAACAATAAATAAATTTAAAATATCTTATTACAAATTAGAAATAATTTCCAAAAATTTTGAAAATCAAAATATACATGAATTTATTTTCATGTACCTCGCATGTAAAATAAAACCTAGTCCTTACGAAAGAATTTTCTAAATTACTATCTATAAAATAGCCTTTTTAAATAATAAAAAATATAAAATTTTGACTAAAATATTGGAGGGACATATTTTACAAAATATACCTTATAAGTATTTTAGAACCAGAAATATTTATTTCTATATTCATAAAAAAAACTTATAATAATCTTTTGTACATATATAATAATTTAAATACTTCCTATATACGTATTCGTCCTCGAAGTATAAATAACCAATATAAAAAAATCTATAGTAAATTTTTTGCGGTTTACATCCTACCCAACTTACAAGAATTTTGTTCTCGAAATTTGGGAATAACTAGGGTAGGTGGGCTTGAGAAGATAGATGAGTTTCTCGATAAGAAAACACGATCAAGTGTAAACCCCATAATATTTCACTATAGTTTTATTTATTTTTTAATTTTGGTATTCATTTTTAATTTTTGGTATTTATACGTCGAGTGCGAAGATGTATATGGATTTTTTTTCTTACAAAGGTTTAATTATAGATTTTCTTCATATACTTTTTACAATATAAGGTAAATATTTTTATTTGCTTAAAATTATAAAGTGCGTCGCACGAGATTTGCAACTTTGTTTTTACTTTTATTATATATAAAGGCTATTTTATTTGTTGTACAAGTATAAATAATAATTTAGAAAATTATGCCTTATAAAAATATACTAATTGCATACGAGGTACATGAAAATAAACTCATGTATATTTGTAAAAAATGTTAATCTTGAAGAAGTTATTTGGATATTTTTATTTATGAAAAAGTAGTTTAAATTATTTGGACATTATTTTTAAATTATAAAAAGGTACTTATAGTTATTTTATTTGTTTATTATGAATCGCGAGCCTATATTCATTAAGCAAAAAGTTTTAAAAGTAATTTAAATAAAGGTGAGATTTATCTAATTGGATTTAAATTGGTCCTAGTCCTTATCTAACTAGGAATTTCCACCTCCTATATAATGAGAGACCCTTTGCTCTTTTCCTAAAAATTTCATAAGCCAATTCACACTATTCATACGTGTTTGTGCATCGCGTCAGTGTCCATCTTTTTTGTCAGCCGTGACGTCCTCGGGTCCGACACCGGGTGTCTTTCCACTATTATGTAAGTCCATAAACATATACAATTTTTCTACCTCCGTGACCGACACACCCGGACATCCAACATGTGTCACACAGGACACACTGACACGAAATCAAACCCTAAACCTAAACCTAACCCTTGCTAATCTCGACCACCATTTTATTGCCGAAGCGCCCCCACAGACCGTCCGCCACACGCCCCACGCCCACTGCCACCACCACCTATACCTCAGCATCGATAAAGGTCTCCGACTCCTTTTTCATGTTTATCCCATCCAAATTACTCGACCATCCAACCACCAACTTTAGCCCCAATGAATAGATTTTTGTTCCCCAACGTACTCTGTTGTCCACACCAGAACCACCACTGTCACTCTCATTTTTCGTTATACGTATTTTTCAGGATACATATACGGATTTCTGACGTTTGTCAGGTGGATCATAGTTAGACTTGTCTTGCTTAGCCTAGTCTTGGTTTAATCTTGACTTGGTTTATTTTGGCTTAGTTCAACATGTTGGCTTGGTTTGGTTTGAGATGGTTTGGGCTTAATATATAAGTCAACCTCTCTCTCTTTCCTCCATTTATTTCTCATAACTTCTCCATCTTCTTCATTTACTCCTCTCCACCTACACCCAAGAGCTCTAGGCAAGTGCAACTTGCTTCATGATGGATCTTGGATTTTTATTGTTCCAATATCTTCCTCTCCTAGTTCTAAGCCTCTTTAGAACTTATCATTTTTGGTTTTAATGGATAGATTTTTGTAGATCTAGGTTTTTCCCTTTCTCATGATTTTCTTGGTTTTGATCTATAAAAACTTGTTATTTTCAAAAAATAATTATTCCATGTTGTAGGAAATTTCATTCTATCCAATTTTGACCTTTGAAAAGTTGGATTTGGACTTGTTTTGACCAAGTTATAGACTTTTGAAGCTATGGATTCAAATCATGGAAATTCCTGCTGATTGGAGAAGACAGTGAGTAGTGTGCGCAAGCTTTTTTGCTTGCGCCACTATGTTGCGCACGCTCCTTACCGCGGTGTAGCCTAACCCAGTGTGCGCGCTCCTTAGCACGACGTAGCCTGACCCAGTGCGCGCTCTCCTTAGCGCGGCACAGCCTGACCCAGTGCGCGTGCTCCTTAGCGCGGTGCAGCCTGACCCAATGCGCGCGCTCCTTAGCGCGGTGTAGCCTGACCCAGTACGTGCGCTCCTCAGCGCGGTGCAACCTGAGTCAGACGCAACCCAACCTGAGTCAGGCGCAACCTGAATCAGGTGCAACCTGAGTCAGGCGTAACCTAGCCTCACGCAGTCTAGTGCCTGGTGCAACATGACTTGGCCCGACTCGTTCTGGCACAACTTGACCCGACCTTGTGCATTCTAGTGTCTGGCTCCCTAGTGCCTAGGCACAACCTGATGTTTAGGTACAACTTGTGACCTTGGCACCCCTAGTGCTTGGCGCAACCTATTACCCTGGCACAACTTGGCTAATGCCACTTGTTGGCCATGGTACCCCTTGCCCCTCCCCCTTGGGCGCATGATGTCTCCAGTTTCCCCTTTTTATGATTTTTGCACCCATTTTATATCTTTACGCCTTTTTGATATGAACTCGATATGAACACGATGTGAGCCTGACATGCTAATTGACATGATAAATTCTTGATGGCGGTCCATTGTGGCACACCCTTGATAAGCAATATTGATATGATAATCTGACACGACATGATAAGTAACTTGATAAGACATGTATAATCTTGATAGTGGTCCGTCAAGGCATACTTCTGA
>JANAVB010017199.1:6381891-6514391 GCA_029216955.1 Iris pallida | reverse complement strand
GACTGTTTTGATTTGCATCTTGCTTGATTCTATTTCTACCGTGAATCTTATTTCGCGTGCGCAAAAGGTTAGAAATATGACTCGTACGAGGTATATATATGCTGCATTATTTAATTGTACTACTTGTTGAACTCTTGTAAGTTAGGTAGTATGCATGACAACCTAGCATCCCTTGTCCTTATGACCCATTAAAGATATATAGTAAAGTGACGCTGAATATATAATAGAGTACGAAGATAGGTTTACCTAGAGATTAGAGGTCCATACCCCCATTTTTTACCAAAGCCTTAGACAAAAAAGAGTATGGCAACTATAGAGGCACAAACACCGGACGAATCTTAGATTTTAAGGAACTTGAACTACTTGTGCTTTCTTTCAATCGTAATCTCGTGTACTTATATTTTTGGACTAACTTGACTGATGCTACTATCATAGCCTAGTTTTTCAAGCTTATTCTTTTATTGAGCCTGTTCAGGACATGTGTTTTATTGGGGACACCTATTAACATATTGTCTAATTAGAATCGGTGCATTATGGTCTGATAAACATTAGTGCACTTGGTTCGTTCTTTATTATGTTATTCTACGTAGATTGAGATATAATTGACAAATATACTTACTCTCTAGGATCTCATCTGTGACTGTCTTGACAACTCTTTTTGAACTATTCATCGTCCTTGAACCCGTATTTGTATTCGATCACATCTTCCTGAACTCGTTATTATTTTTGTCTTCACCTATTTCAGAAAGACAAACGCTCATACCTGATAGATAGACACAGTGTATTCTCCTCAGTTGCCATATTACCTATAACCATTATAGTTGTATATACATAAAGGTAGCTTGCCATCGGCCAAGCCATATGACTACATCATCATCTTGAGTTACTCATCCTTCCCTCAACTCTAGATTTATTATCGTGACCTTCTAATTATTTGAAACTTAAAAATGATTAGAATCATTCTCCTTGATCGTACCCCATTCTAGGAGACATTTCTCTCAAGGAACCACGTCTCACGAATCTCTACTTATTGATCTCATCTTGATCTACTTAACCCCTACTTGCGCATTGCAGTTGAAGACTCATATTCCATGTAAAATAATAATAAAAATAAAAAAGAATAAAAAGCATAAAAACTGAGAAAACAACAAAGAATTTTTCAAAAAAAAATATCATTCTTAAAAAATGTAAAAGAAAAACTATTGAATTTTATTTCAAAAAAATAAAAAAAAATAAAAAAACCAAAACAAAAAACAATAAATAAATGAGAATTTTTGACAAAAAGATAGTATAGAAAAAAAATTATATTCTTAAGGGATATAATGATTACATTTCGTGGATAAATTATTTATTGGAATATATCCAATTTTTGAAAATCAATTTTTAGAACATAAATTAAATATAAAAATAAAATTTTTACCCTAAATTTCCCTCCTAAGTTTTTTTATTTCTCACACAAATTTTCAGATTCCTACACAATTTTTTTTTCAAACACCAATGACAGATAAAAAAATTCATTTCCCGAACACTTTTTTTCATTTCCCGCACAATTTCCTACTCCTCTTTCTATTGCCAATCGTTATAAATACAAAACATTAAATTAAAAAAATATTTTTTATTGCCAACAGTTACATGTGTTACAAAAATTGCTAATCCTTATTTCATTTTTATTCAGTTAGAATATTAACCCTTGGATCAAAAAATCCAAGGGATGATATACATTCCTCCTAACTATATATTTGAAGAGAGAAAGAGGAAGAGGAAGGAAAACCTTTCGCCCCCAGCCCTAGATCTTTCTGCTCCCTCAACATGTTTTCCACCTACGAAACCCTCAATAGTCTCTCCCCTATGGTGGAGGCTAGGTTTTCTTCATGTCCCAAAACCCTCGGCTTTGTTGGGTGTGGAGCCGCTCTCCATCCAGCAGTTGAAGACTTCATCACGATCACGTCTTGTAGATGAAGACTGTTTCAGATAAGGTTGATGGAGTAAATCATGGCGTTTGTTGGATCAGATCGTTGTGGTTATTGGAGGAAATCCTGGCGTTTGTTGGAGTAAATCATGGCATTTGTTGGATCAGATCGTTGCAGTTATTGGAGGAAATCTCGGCAGTTGTGGGTCACGATATTTGACCTAATCTGTTTGCCCAGATCTATAAATAGGAGTGCCTGGATGAGAACAGTGTAAGGTGTGTGGAAGAAGCAAACGGGAGTCCTCTGCATCTGAAGACTCGGCAACTGGTGCTTCGAATTCCACAAATTGAGAGATTCATTGTAAGGTGAGAAGAGTGAACCTTTTCTTTTTTTGATGTACTCTTGGTTCTTCCTTTGAAGATAGTGAATTTCTAGCGGCTTGTGGACGTAGCCCATCTCGGATGAACCACGTTATATTCTGTGTTCATTATTATTGCTTTGTTTGCATAGTTCTATAGTTGTCACAGCTTCCAAGATCGCATCGACGGGAAACCGGCGCCTATTTCGTGACTAGGGCGCAACAAGTGGTATCAGAGCTTTCGGGTTCGAGCAGAGTCGTCTGCTCGAGTGGGAGTAATGGCCACTGAGGACGCTACGAGGATGGGCGTAGAGAAGTTCAAAGACACAGATTTCGCCTTCTGGTAGATGCAGGTAGAGGACTACCTGGTTATGAAGAAGCTGTACACGACGCTTGATAAAGTGCCAGAAGGGATCGACATGGCAAAGTGGAATGCATTGGACCGAGAGGCACTGGGAGCAGTCAGGCTGACGCTCTCGAAGAACGTGGCTCATACGGTCATCAACGTGAAGACCACGACTGAACTGATGAATGCTCTGGCAATGAGGTATGAAGCTCCGACTGCGAACAACAAGGTACATCTAATGACTCAGTTGTTCAACATGAAGATGAAGGAAAACGATAATATCTCTGAGCATGTAAATCACGTTTATTGCATTCTGAACCAACTAACGTCCCTAGGAATTAAGTTTGAAGATGAGATTTATGCATTATGCATTTTGGGTTCTCTGCCTGATAGTTGGCAGATTGTACGTACTATAATTAGCAATTCTGCTGGCATAAGTATACTTTCTTTTGATGAAGTGCAAAACCAGTTACTCGACGAAGATGTAATCAGAAAGTCATCTAGATATGACAAATCTGGTGGTTCTGCTCTTAGTACGGATTCGAGAGGGAGGTCCAAGAACAAAGGATCAAACAATCAAGGAAGATCCAACTCGAAGAGGAGAAGCAAATCAAGGTCCGGTAAAAATGTTACTTGCTGGAATTGCAAGAAGGTTGGGCACATTAAAGCAGATTGCGATCAACTGGCGAGAAACAAAGGCAATGGTCAGAAATCGGAGGTAAATACTGCTACTTCAATTAATGATGTTGTTTTACTACTATCTGCTTCCAGTTCTGTGGAGTCCTGGGTTCTGGACTCTGGTGCATCATTTCACTGTACATCAAACCGTGATGTTATTCAAGACTACATGAAGGGTGGTTTTGGAAAGGTTTACCTTGCCAATGGTGACTCACTCGACATAGTTGGGAAGGGTATGGTGGACTGTGTGCAACAGAATGGTTCTTCTTGGAAGCTGAATGAAGTGCGTCATATTCCGGGTCTGGCGAAAAATCTGATCTCAGTTCATCAGTTGGATGTTGAAGGACATCGGGTCACATTCGAGTGTGGCAAATGGAAAGTGTGCAAGGGCGCCATGGTGATTGCTAGGGGTGTCAAAAGTAGCACGATGTACCTGACAGACGCACCTACCGCGGCAGTTGCTAGCAACAATGTGGACTCGGCGACATGGCATTGCCGCCTGGGACACATTAGCGAGAAGGGTCTAAAGGTTATGAAATCGAAGGGCAAGTTACCTAATCTGGAGTCAATAAAACTGGAGTTGTGTGAGAGTTGCATCCTTGGGAATCAGGCACGCATCAGCTTTGGGAATAGCGGAAGACAGGTGAAGACACAGAAATTAAAACTTGTTCACTCTGATGTTTGGGGGCCAGCACCAGTGGCTTCTATGGGCAGTGCGCGTTACTATGTAACGTTCATCGATGACTCTACAAGAAATGTATGGATCTACTTTATTAAGCACATGTCTGATGTGTTTGAAACTTTCAAGGTTTGGAGATCCCTGGTAGAAAACTAGACCAGCCTAAAGCTGAAATGCTTAAGGACGGACAATGGTGGTGAATATGAATCGCAAGGGTTCAGACACTACTGTTCGGAGAATGGAATTCGGTTCGAGAAGACCATACCGTCGATGCCGCAGCACAATGGTGTTGTTGAAAGAATGAACAGAACTCTTTGCGAGCGAGCCAGAGACATGAGACTGCAATCTGGCCTGCCCCAGATGTTGTGGACGGATGCGGTGAACACAGCCGCGTACTTGATCAATCGAAGTCCCTCAGTTCCACTACAACTAGCAATTCCCGAGGAAGCCTGGAGGGGTAAGGAGGTGACATATTCTCATCTCAGAACATTCGGTTTCATATCTTATATTCTTGTTGAATCTGATGACAGGAACAAGCTGCAAGCAAAATCCAGAAAATGTATGTTTATAGGCTATGGTAATGCACAAATGGGCTACCAGTTTTGGGATCCAATAAATCGGAAGGTCTTTCGTAGCCGCAATGTTACCTTCAATGAGAAGGTGATGTATGGAGATGATGCAGATGATAAGAGTACCAAGAAGATTGGTTCTGAAAATGAAGCAGGTAACGAAGTTGCTGATGTTGATACCACAGTTCCTGACGAGCCTATTGTCACTGCAGAAGACAATGAGGTTGGTGAAGATGTTGCTGATAGTTCGGGCACTTCCAGTGGGAGTGATCCGTATGACGACGGAGGGGCAGATGGTAACATAGAAGACTTAAACGTGCCAATTGCCTTGAGGAAGGCTGAACGTGTCAAGACAAGACCAACGAGGTACTTGAACTATCTGTTGCTAACGGATGGTGGTGAACCTGAGAACTATAAAGAAGCTTTGAAGACCGCAGATTCACTCAAGTGGGAGCAGGCAATACAGAAGGAGATAAAGTCTCTTCACCGCAATGGTACATGAGAGCTGACCAGGCTTCCAAAGCAGAAGAAGGCTCGTCAGAACAAATGGGTTTACCGACTGAAACATGAAAGCGACGGCAGCATTCGCTACAAGGCGAGACTAGTAGTGAAAGGGTTTCAGCAGAAAGAAGGGATCGACTTCACCGAAGTATTCTCTCCGGTGGTGAAGTTGAATACGATCCGTACTGTACTCGGCGTTGTAGCCAGGCATGATCTACATCTTGAGCAGATGGACGTGAAAATGGCATTTCTGCATGGGGGCCTAGAGGAAGAAATTTATATGTTACAACCTGCTAGGTTCGAGATGAAGGGGAAGGAGAGGATGGTATGCAGACTCAAGAAGAGCCTATACGGTTTGAAGCAAGCTCCATGGCAGTGGTACCACAAGTTTGATTCATTTATGATACGCAACAGTTTTAAGTGGTGCAATGCTGATCACTGCTGCTATGTGAGAAGGAAAGATGGCGGATTTCTACTTCTGTTACTTTACGTCGATGACATGCTGATTGCTGGTTCCAGCATGCATGAAATTGATAACTTGAAGAAGGAGCTGTCGAAGACCTTCGAGATGAAGGATTTGGGTGCCGCTAATCAAATCTTGGGTATACGGATTGTCCGCAATCGAAATATGAAGACATTGACATTATCACAGGAGGAGTACATCGAGAAGGTGTTGGACCGGTTTTCTATGATGAATGCTACGCCAGTCACTACACCTCTGGGAGGAAAATTCAAACTTTCGAAGTCTGATTCACCGAAGGTCGAGGCGGAGCGTGAGTACATGTTACGTGTACCTTACGCGTCTGCCATTGGGAGCCTGATGAACGCGATGGTGTGTACGCGGCCTGACATTGCCTACTCTGTTGGGGTTGTCAGTCGCTACATGAGCTGTCCTGGAAAGTTGCATTAGGAGGCAGAAAAATGGATACTCCGCTACTTACGGGGTACTAAGGAGAAGTGTCTGGAGTTTGGTCGAGGTAGTATGGAGCTGCACGGATACGTTGATGCAGATATGGGGGTAGACTTAGACAGGCGGAAGAGTTCCTCCGGGTATGTTTACACATTTGGTGGGACTGCTGTGAGCTGGATGTCCAAACTGTAGAAGATTGTTGGTGCTTTATTTACATGGAGAGAGCTTGCTCTCAATATGCCTTGTAAAATTTTAGTCCCATATTGGAAAAGCACCATGAGTTATCTCAACATATATACTTGGGTGTGTTATTGAGAGATGCACATGGGGTGGTGACCCTAAGGAGGGAACCATGTGGGTGATTTTACTAGGAGGTAAGAATAAGGCTCCAAGGATTAAGCATTAATGCTTTTGTCATTCTCTTGGATTAATTCCACTTGGAGCTAAGCCCCAAAGGGGCTTAGCGACTCGGACTCGGACTCGGACTCGGACTCGGACTCGGGCTCATGGGCTCATGAGGCGTAATGTGGCATTTTGTTGGCGCACTTTGCACTTAGCACGTCAGCAGTCATGCGGTCTTTATGCGGCTCATATACGGCCATGCGGTCTTATGCGACATGCGGCTCATATGCGGCCTCATGCGGCTCATGCGGCTCATGCGGCCATGCGGTTCATGCGGCCATACGGCTCATGCGGCTCATGCGGTCCATGCGGTCCATACGGCTCATGCAGCACATGCGGTCCATGCGGCCCAAGCGGTCCATGCGGCCAGGCTGCTGCTGCTGCTGCTGGGAGGGCTACGCTGACTGTGCAGATTTCAAATCGGTTATGGAAAGGGTGAATCAATCCGATTAATTCAGATCCTATCTTTGTGGGATTTGAATTAATTTCGTTACTATATTTGTGGGATTTGAATTAATTCAGTTCCTATCTTTGTGGGATTAGAATTAATTCGTTGCTATTTTTTTGTGATTTGATTCAATCTTTCCATAACTGAAGAGGCGGCTAGGGTTTCCACCCTCTCTATATATACTCTCTTCTGGCCTCCTTTGTGGGTACGACGAAAATATAAGTCAGAAAAGGAGAAAGAGAGAGAGAGCTGCTGCCGCCATTGCAAGTCCATCCGAGGAGTCAGAACAGAGGTGACATCGAGCGTTCCACAAGTTATTCAACTTGCTGGTTCCTGGAAGCAGATCGTGTGGAACGAATCTTGCTTTGAGCAACGGTGTTTTGACACCCCAGTATTGTTCTTCTTCTCATCTCTCTCTAGTTTTATTGTAACTCGTTCTGTCCCAATTGCAACACGTTTGCAAGGAAGAACGAGAGATCTTCTCTTCTCTTTTTTCCTCCTTCAGATTGTAATTTGGCTATTTGATTTTTTATACCATCGTAGATCTTGAGTTTGCTCTCTGCAAAGTTTTGTGGGACATCTCAGATCTCGATTGCATCTGTTTTTCCATCTTTGATCAAGCCCCGGGAATAACAATCTCAAAGCAAGATCCGTATAGATGAAAAACATTAATGCTTCGCTCCTCCAATCGGACTTCTGCAAGTTGGAAAAGTTCGATGGAGAGCACTATCAAGTCTGGAAGAGAAAGGTGTACCTAACTCTTCAACTGAAAGACGTTGATCATGTTTTGTTGGAGGAAGAACCCTCTGTTCCAGACACTGGATCTACTGCCGCCATCAACGCGGCTACCAAACTCCAGGCCAAGTGGAGAAGGGAAAATAGCATCTGCAGGCTTCTCATCCTGAATGCTATGGAGGACTCTCTGGCAGAATCCTACTCAAAGAAGGAACTTGCCAGAGACATATGGGAGTCTGTGGAAAATCTGTATGAAGAAGATAAGAACAGGAGCAAAATATTTGTGGTTGAAAAATATCACAAATTGCTCTTTGAGGACGAAAAGTCCATGCTGCCACAGGTGAAGGAATTTCTGAAGCTGCGTCAGAAATTGGAAGACAAAGAGATGCCCCTTCCCGACAAGTTTGTCGTCGGAGGGATCGTCTCAAAACTTCCTGCTGGATGGAGTACCTTCTATGCAAGGATGCACAGAAAGAAGCTAGACATTAGCTTGGAAGATCTACTTCAAGAGATCCATGTTGAGGACGAGATGCGTTCTCAACAGAAGGTGGACACTCTGTCCAAACAGTTGGCTAAAGCCAATCTTGTGCAGACGAGAGATTCCAAGGGGAAGCAGGCGGCTTCTCATCCCAAGAAGAAGGACTTCACTAATCTGAAAGTGAAGGGTCCTTCATTCAAGCAACAGAAGACTAAGTCCCACGTGGCTTGTTACAATTGTGGCAAGAAAGGCCACTACAAGAGTGAATGCAGATCTAAGCCTAAACAATCAGAGAAAGGTGAGCCCAATAAGGTTTCATTGGTTTCTAACATTGTTGCTATGATCGGACAGGTCACAACTGTGGGGGTTGACTCTGACTGGTGGATAGACACTGGTGCGACTTGCCATGTCTGTTCTGACAAGGAATGGTTCGTCACGTACCAGCCGACATCTGAGAAAGTTGTCATGGCGAACCAGGCCCAAGCTGAAGTACTGGGGATTGGGACTGTGGAGCTGAAACTCACTTCTGGGAACACTCTGACGCTTCAAGGAGTGAAGCATGTTCCTGCGATTGCCAAGAACCTAATCTCTGGGAGCCTGCTCTGCAACGCAGGCTTGAGGATGGACATCAACGCTGGTCAGATGGTTATGTCCAAGAAAGGAACATACTTCGGGAAGGCTTATCAAACCGAAGGAATATTTAAACTTCAGCTTGTCAACCAGTTTGATGACATTAATGCAGTTGCATTTTCTGATTATTCTCTTGAGTTGTGGCATAAGAGACTAGGACATATTCATAGTAAAAGAATCAACAAAATGTCTAGTCTAGGACTTATCTCCAAATGTAGGGGTAAGGTGGAGAAGTGTGAAGTGTGTGCTCAGACGAAGATCACAAGGAAACCCTTTCATCGGGTCAATCGAAGCACAGATCTTCTGGAGTTGGTGCACTCCGATATCTGTGACTTCAAACATTTCTCCACGAAGGTCGGGATGAAGTATTTCATAACCTTCATCGACGACTTCTCAAAATACGCGTTCGTCTACTTGCTCAAGTCCAAAGACGAAGCTTTCGAGAAGTTCAGAGAGTTCAGGGCCGAGGCTGAACGGCAGACTAGACAACAACTCAAGAGGCTGAGAAGTGATCGAGGTGGAGAGTACAGGTCTCATGAATTCGCATCGTTCTGCAAAGAACATGGAATCATATGCGAGACTACTGCTCCATATTCTCCTCAATCCAACGGAGTAGCAGAGAGGAAGAACCGGACATTAACAGAAATGATGAATTCCATGCTGCTCACTGCAGGTCTTCCAAAATGCTACTGGGGAGAAGCTGCATTAACGGCCACTTTTATTCTGAATAGAGTGCCATATGCAACTTCGGACGTAACTCCTCATGAACTCTGGTTCAAAGTCAGACCCAACTTAAATGTCATTCGAGTGTGGGGGTGTCTGGCGTATGTGAAGCTTCCAGATCTGAAGATTCAGAAGCTGGGGACAAGGACTACGAAGGCTATCTTCTTGGGGTATGCCGAGAAGAGTGATGCTCGAAGATTTCTTGATATTGAATCAAATCATATTATCGAATCTCGTGATGCTGAATACTTTGAAGACAAGTTCGCAAAAGACAAAAACATTGTTCTTTCGGACATTCCGGAAAATGATATAGGTACTAATGAGACTGAAATCTCATACGAGCCAGTAGTCCAAGAAGAAGCTGTTGTTGATGAAACAACTCTTGCACCAGAACTCGCCGAGCCGTCAGCTAAGCGAGCGAGGAGACCGAAAGATTTCGGAGATGACTTTGTCACCTATCATGTGGAAGCAGATCCGCTTACCTATGATGAGGCGATGAAGACCAGAGATGCTATCTTCTGGAAGGAAGCAGTGAATGACGAGTTTGACTCTATCACCTCCAATAACACATGGGTGTTGGTAGATCTACCTGAAGGAGGAAAACCTATTGGATGTAAATGGATCTTCAAGAAGAAGATGAAGGCAGATGGAACTATTGACAAGTTCAAGGCCAGGCTGGTCGCCAAAGGATTTTCTCAGAAATAGGGGATAGACTACTTCGACACATACGCTCCAGTAGCTCGGATGACCACCATCAGGATGTTAATCGCTCTAGCAGCTATACATAAGTTGGTGATACATCAGATGGATGTAAAGACAGCGTTCCTGAATGGGGAGCTGACCGAAGAGATTTACATGCAACAGCCAGATGGATTTGTCGTCAAAGGTCTTGAAGACAAAGTCTGCAAGTTGGTAAAATCATTATATGGTTTGAAGCAAGCTCCCAAGATGTGGCATGAGAAGTTTGACAAAGTTATTAGGTCAAACGGCTACAGAGTCAGCGAGACGAAAAAATGTGTTTACACAAAGTTCGCTGATGGAAGAGGAGTCATCGTTTGTCTGTACGTGGACGACATGCTAATCCTAGGTACGGATATAGGCTGTGTCACAGAGACAGAGAATTTCCTCTCAACCAAGTTCAGTATGAAGGACTTGGGGGATGCAGATGTCATCTTGGGCATAAAGATCAACCGGACAGACACTGGAGTAGCGCTGTCACAATCTCACTATATTGAGAAGATGCTCACACGCTATGGGTATAAGGATCTTCCAGGGATCGATACACCATACAGGTGTGATCAGAAGCTGAAGCCAAACTCGAGGGAAAGCGTCAGACAGCTGGAGTATTCTAGCGTTATCGGAAGTTTGATGTACGCAACTACTGCCACAAGGCCTGACATAGCTTTCGCCGTGGGAATGCTGAGTCGGTTCACAAGCAACCCAGGGGTTGAGCACTGGAAAGCTGTGAAGCGAGTAATGAGATATCTCAAGAAGACTCAGACATATGTACTGTACTACAACGGGTATCCGACAGTAGTGGAAGGCTTCAGTGATGCTAGCTGGTGTTCAGAGGTAGAAAGCGAGAGATCCACAGGTGGATATGTCTTTTCCTTGGGTGGAGCTGCTATATCGTGGAAGTCGAAGAAGCAGACTATACTCTCTCGTTCCTCCATGGAATCTGAATTCTATGCACTTGAAACTGCAGCAGATAAAGCAGAATGGCTTCGGGAGCTCATGTATGATCTTCCAGTGGTTGGGGCTCAGATACCGGCGATACCGATATACTGTGACAACCAGGCGACTGCGGCGGTGGCATCAAATGACCTCTTCAACGGGAAGAAGAGGACTGTGCGGTTGAAGCACAGGGCAGTACACGATCTTATCAAAAGAGGTGTAATTGCAGTGGTTGATGTTCGGAGTCAGGAGAACCTGACAGATCCGTTCACAAAGGGCCTCAAGCGCCAGTTGGTCGATGACACAGCTTGTAAAATGGGCTTGAAGGCATTCTGTTAGTGTGTCTTTGTAATCCTACCATAAAATTTTATGCTATTAGTTTAAAGAGAAATCTACTAGGCATCTAACTTTTGGTTCAAAGGAGGATCACTGACTGGGAAACTATCAGGTAACAGTGGGTACTTGTTCTCTGGAACATGGAAGGGATACGGACCCATAACCACTGTTGTCTACTATGTATTTTTCTGCAGAAAAACAGATCCTGTGGAAGGTTGGCTTAAACGCCTTAATGAGTTCTCAGGCAGAGTGAATGTCTGGTGTGCTTTACAGGAAGCACGGTAGAGCAGCACTACAAAGAGTGAAACTCCATGCTACAGTGGGATGACTCCACCATGAGGTTCCCAGGTAGGGGTAATGCCTCGGCTTTGCAAGCCAAGTCATAGCGGCGTAGCACCGCAAATAGGCAGGTAGCCTAATGCTGTATGACGTAATTAAAGAGTTGTAGACAGCACTACAAAGGGGAGGATGGCCCCATGTTACAGTGGCACGACACCACGATGAGGTACCCAGGTAGGGGTAAAGCCTCGACATTGCAAGCCATGTCGTTGCGGCGTAACACCGCAAGGAAGCCTTAGGCTTCATGCTGGGTAGTTTGGCACTACAAAGAGGCTTGTGACCTCATGCTACTGTAGTATGACACTACGATGAGGTTCCCAGGTAGGGGTAATGCCTCGGCTTCAGGCCATGTCATAGCAGCGTAGCACCGCAAGGAAGCGCAAGGCTTCATGCCATATCTCTTTAATAAAGAACTCACCTATAGTGTATGAAAAGAGATATCAGGCCGTCTCTTGAGGGTAAACTTGTAGACGTCCAAAATTATACACTGAAACCAGGCTGGCACAGGGCCTTTAATGTACAGCCAGAAGCACACGTAACTACACTTTGTGAGTGGAAAGAATTACAATTGTGGTGCAGAATTCAAGGCGTAGTCCATTCTTGTATCACATTGTTATTTAACCCATGCGGGAAGATTCAAGTCGTCAGCGACATCTATCCTAATGCAAAATAGACAGTTACTGTGGGGAACGCTCAACCATGGACACATATATATGTTGTGATATGTGGGGGATTGTTGGTGCTTTATTTACATGGAGAGAGCTTGCTCTCAACATGCCTTGTAAAATTTTAGTCCCACATTGGAAAAGCACCATGAGTTATCTCAACATATATACTTGGGTGTGTTGTTGAGAGATGCACATGGGGTGGTGACCCTAAGGAGGGAACCATGTGGGTGATTTTACTAGGAGGTAAGAATAAGGCTCCAAGGATTAAGCATTAATGCTTTTGTCATTCTCTTGGATTAATTCCACTTGGAGCTAAGCCCCAAAGGGGCTTAGCGACTCGGACTCGGACTCGGACTCGGACTCGGGCTCATGGGCTCATGAGGCGTAATGTGGCATTTTGTTGGCGCACTTTGCACTTAGCACGTCAGCAGTCATGCGGTCTTTATGCGGCTCATATGCGGCCATGCGGTCTTATGCGGCATGCGGCTCATATGCGGCCTCATGCGGCTCATGCGGCTCATGCGGCCATGCGGTTCATGCGGCCATGCGGCTCATACGGTCCATGCGGCTCATGCGGCTCATGCGGTCCATGCGGTCCATGCGGCTCATGCGGCACATGCGGTCCATGCGGCCCAAGCGGTCCATGCGGCCAGGCTGCTGCTGCTGCTGCTGGGAGGGCTACGCTGACTGTGCAGATTTTAAATCGGTTATGGAAAGGGTGAATCAATGCGATTAATTCAGATCCTATCTTTGTGGGATTTGAATTAATTTCGTTACTATATTTGTGGGATTTGAATTAATTCAGTTCCTATCTTTGTGGGATTAGAATTAATTCGTTGCTATCTTTTTGTGATTTGATTCAATCTTTCCATAACTGAAGAGGCGGCTAGGGTTTCCATCCTCTCTATATATACTCTCTTCTGGCCTCCTTTGTGGGTACGACGAAAATACAAGTCAGAAAAGGAGAAAGAGAGAGAGAGCTGCTGCCGCCATTGCAAGTCCATCCGAGGAGTCAGAACAGAGGTGACATCGAGCGTTCCACAAGTTATTCAACTTGATGGTTCCTGGAAGCAGATCGTGTGGGACGAATCTTGCTTTGAGCAACGGTGTTTTGACACCCCAGCATTGTTCTTCTTCTCATCTCTCTCTAGTTTTATTGTAACTCGTTCTGTCCCAATTGCAACACGTTTGCAAGGAAGAACGAGAGATCTTCTCTTCTCTTTTTTCCTCCTTCAGATTATAATTTGGCTATTTGATTTTTTATACCATCGTAGATCTTGAGTTTGCTCTCTGCAAAGTTTTGTGGGACATCTCAGATCTCGATTGCATCTGTTTTTCCATCTTTGATCAAGCCCCGGGAATAACATGTTGCACTGTCTACAACCGAAGCGAAGTACGTGGCAATCACGGAAGCAAGTAAGGAGATGATATGGCTTCAAAATTTTTTGGAGGAGTTGGGAGTGAAGTGCGGGAAGGGTACGCTGCACAGCGACAGTCAGAGTGCGATCCACCTGGCAAAGAATCCGGTATTTCAGTCTAGAACAAAGCACATATAGATACGCTATCATTTCATACGGTCCTTACTTGAAGAAGAAGTTCTTTGGCTGGTGAAGATCGCTGGAGTTAAAAATCCGGCGGACATGTTTACAAAGGGAGTAACCACTGAGAAGCTGAAGTTGTGCTCGACTGCGGTTGGGATTCACGGTTGATGACAGATGCATGAAAGGGAACTACGACTGGCTTGATCCCAGCACTGGGTACGTAGGCAGCTTTTCAAGTTCAGCCAGACAGGGCCGGGTGTGCACAACACATTCGGCGACAACCGCTTATAGAGAGACGACTCCAAGTGGGAGATTGTTGGGTGTGGAGCCGCTCTCCATCCAGCAGTTGAAGACTTCATCACGATCACGTCCTGTGGATGAAGACTGTTTCAGATAAGGTTGATGGATTAAATCATGGCGTTTGTTGGATCAGATCGTTGCGGTTATTAAAGGAAATCTCGGCGTTTGTTGGAGTAAATCATGGCGTTTGTTGGATCAGATCGTTGCGGTTATTGGAGGAAATCTCGGCGGTTGTGGGTCACGATATTTGACCTAATCTGTTCGTCCAGATCTATAAATAGGAGTGCCTGGGTGAGAACAGTGTAAGGTGTGTGGAAGAAGCAAACGGGAGTCCTCTGCATCTGAAGACTCGGCAACTGGTGCTTCGAATTCCACAAATTGAGAGATTCATTATAAGGTGAGAAGTGTGAACCTTTTCTTTTTTTGATGTACTCTTGGTTCTCCCTTTGAAGATAGTAAATTTATGGCGGCTGGTGGACGTAGCCCATCTCGGGTGAACCACGTTATATTCTGTGTTCATTATTATTGCTTTGTTTGCATAGTTCTCTAGTTGTCACAGCTCCCAAGATCGTATCGACGGAAAACGGTCTAGTTTTCGGCGCCTATTCCGTGACTAGGGCGCAACAAGCTTCTTTTCATGATCCACGGATCGACAAGTTCTCTGGACCTCGTAGAGCTCTGGACCTCGAACAAAGCTGCAGATTGAGGCGGTTCAACAAACTAGGCCCCAGAATCAACAGGAGGATATTCTCAGAAGAGGAGGAGAGGCTCCTCAATACCCACCGCATCCACGGAAACAAGTGAGCCCTCATATCCTGGCTCTTCCCCGGGAGGACCGACAACGCGGTCAAGAACCATTGGCACGTCGTCATGGCCCATCACCAGAGGGAACGGTCGAAGCTCCTCGGCAGCAAAGGCGCGAGCGGCGGCAGCTGCCATATCGATCAAAGAAGGCACAACAGCATGAACCGCCGCTTCCAGTTCAACAACAACAGGCTGTTCGAGGTCCAGAGTTCTACGAGGGTTGTCTGCTCCAGTGACCCCCAGGTCCGAACTGAACTCTTCAAGTTAGTTTTTTAAAGTTTTATTATGTGTTCTTCTGTTTTCTCCATGTATAGTGATCAGAAAGAAGAAGACAGTTCACAATTGTGGAACAGAGAAAAAGTTAGTATATTCTTTTGTTGTGGAACAGAGAAAAGAAGAAATATTTTATCACTCTTGTGCACAATTTTTTTCCCCGGGTGACAGGACTGCAGGATATTCTCCTTTGATCATCAATTGACTTGGTAATTACTTGAAACTCCATTGTAAACCTTGTTAACTATGCGTTATTGGTTACTAGAAATGCAAGACACAGATTTGTTGTAGGAAAAGAAAAGATTGCTCGAGTTTGGACTTAGAAGAGCTCAAGTAATGTCTCTTTTTGTTTGTTTAGTGTTTCAGACATTCTTTTTATTAGAAATATGAATTGTCAACTTGATGCTTATTCGGGCCCTGATGGAGGAATCACTGCTTCAAGATATTGCTACATGGGAGGATTTAATGCAACAACGTGATTCCTAAGTAAATATCAAATATCTTGCTATAAAGGTCTGATACCATTCTATTTACTGTTGCTAAGTCAATTTATTGGTTGAATTCTCTTTCTTCGCCATGTGTGCTGGATTAACACAACTAAATGTGTGCTGGATCATTACTTTCTTCTGTTTTACCATAAAACACATGTTCGTGTCATCACACTTCCTATATATTTCAAACACATTTTATAACAAGTACATCATATTTATTACATTTATAGTCCAAGCCATATCGGGTCCTTGGCTAACTCGACCTATAGATGTCTCCCTATCAGAATATTTGTTACTCTATTGATATATTATTTCTTTTTTATAATTCAACGAGCCTTTGGTTAATTATGATCTATAGGAGGTTTGCGGAGTAGTTTCAGAAGCAAGCACCTGGATCTGGTGTTCCTGCCATGACTCAAGAAGAGGATGACGAAAATATCCCTGAGCTTGTTCCTGGAGAGACTTTCGAAGCGGCTGACGAGGAAAAGGTTGCTGATTAAGAGTTTTCCTTTATATGATGAAGGAATTAGATATTATTGTATATGATGAAGGAATTATATATCCAAACCTTGTAGTTGTATCCAAACAGCTTGTACCATACTAGAACTATATATTGTTGTATATGATAAAGGAATTAGATATTGTTGTTAATGAATCCTCAATCAGTTCGATTACAAGAGTGTTGTTCTATAAGAATTTCAAACATTGGATATGAAAGTTGTCTGACACGGTGTAGTTGTATTGTTCTTGCTTGCCTTTGTTTTGCTATATTTTAGTTCAGAATATCTATTGGTAAATGATTTATAATTAATTATTTTATTGGTCATTTACAATGTTTGAATGTACGTTATAAAGAAGATGGATATGGTCATTTACAGCATTTAAAAACGCATTGTAAAAAGATGGAGAGGGTCATTTGCAGCGTTCGAATAAATTGTAAAAAAGATAGAGGGTCATTTACAGCATTCAAATGCGCATTGTTAATTGTCATTTACAGCGTTCGAATGTTCGCTGTAAATAATAGAAAGAGAACCATTTACGGCATGGCCTTTTACGGCACAAAAATGTACGCCGTGAAAGATCTTTTATGGCGTGTTTCACGTGCCCTAAATGATCATTTTTCTTATAGTAATTTCCTCATTAAGGATTTTTTTTTCATTTAACTCCTCCGTAATTCATGCAAATCGTGTTCCTTCATATATTTTCCTTGTGTGAAGAAAGAAATCGAATCATGACACCCTTGAGCTATACGGGGCTAGATTAGAAACCCATAAAGAATATTAATGGGATAGTTGGATATGATGACTTGCGATCATGAGACGTGTACAAGATTGGGTTATATATGAATTCGGGATAAAACAATAATCGACGAGGTTAAGGAAAACCTTCATGTGATAATTTTGATGATATTAGTTTTAGAGGTTAATCAATTATCGAATATGGAATTTTTTTGCATTCTTGATGCCTTAAGGAGTAAATTTCTAGAGAGATAAATTTCATGTTAAAAATGAGCTTGATTTTTGTTTTCGACTAAATTGATTGGAGATTTATTGGATTTCAATCTTTGAAGGGCTTTAATATTTTAAAAATCTTATGGAATATAAATTTTGAGGAAAAATAAATTAGATAAAGAATCGAATATAGAAAAATATTGACGATGTTGTTAGAACACAAATTCAAGGATTACGACGATATCAAATACGAATTTGAATTTCGAGTATTGAATTAGTAATCATAATTTGAGATTTAAAAGGTTGTTTCCTATTTTGATGTTATACTTATTGATAGTAGGGTTGACCGAATTTAGATGATTGAGGTGTTGTCATGCACGTGATCATTTTCTAAAGTATATCTATTGATTTAATTTTTGTTAGCTAAAATGTCTGTTTATCATTGAATTTCATTTTCGACTCCGTGCTTAAATATTGATTGTGTTTCGTACTGAGAAACTCTCGTATCTCTCCAAGCTTATTCCTAAATTTCGAGGATAAAAATCTTATAGTTGGATAATTAAGATGTAAACCCCCTAAAATTTTACTATAGTTTTTTATTTTTTTATTTTTGGTATTTATTTTTATTTTTGGTATTTGTACGTCGAGTGCGAATACGTATATGCAAAGTATATTTTGTTTAAAAAAGATTTTATTATAGATCTTTTTCATATAAAAAATAAGTATATTTTTATAATATAAAATAAATATTTTTATTTGCTTAAAATTATAAAGTGCGTCGCATGAGATTTACCAAAATTTATTTTTACTTTTATTATCAGAAAATTCTATAAAAAGCATCAAAGTTTGCATGAATTATAAAAATAGCATAGAAGTTTTAGAAATTGTGAGTTAAGCATCCATACGGACTTTAAAAGTCCGTATGCTTACGTCATCCCACGTCCCAGCGTAATTAACGAAGGGGGAGAGATTAGCGAATGAGGCGGACTTTTAAAGTCCGCATGCTGACGTCGGATGACGCCAGCAAGTGGACTTTTAAAGTCTGCATGCTAACGTCGGATGACGCCAGCAAGCGGACTTTTAAAGTCCGCTTGGATACTTTTCTACAATCGGACTTTAAAAGTCCGTCCTTCCGGTTGAGCGCAAGATAGCATAGCAGCAGCTGCTGCAGCTCGAGGCGGTCGTTCTGGTGGGCCTCCCCCAGCCCGAGAGCCGCCACCATCTCCGCCATCGAGCTCCTGAACTCCTCGTGCGGGTCAGGGGAGCACCTCGGCTCCGTGCCGACCCGGACCGACACGGATGCTGCGGGATCGGCAGCGGAAATCAATATGGAGTTGGAGTCCCCGGTGGTGTCCGGCCGGGTCAGACGCCGGGAGGCCATGGCGGCCGACAGGTCGGCCTCCGAGTGGACGGAGGCGTCGGATCCGATGTCGTCGTCGGAGAGCGGGGTCCCGGTGTCCGCGGAGGGGTGGTTGTACATGGAATTGAAGTTTCTGATCACGACCGAGGCCGAAGAGGCGGAGGACGTCGAAGAGGAGGACGCGGCGGATACTGGCAGCGCGTCCTTGGCTTCTCCGGCGGCGCCGTGCCGCTTCTGGCCGTAGAAGCAGCAGACCACCATCTCTCTCTCTGTCTCGACAATTATAGTAATGAGTGAGGAAGTGGGAGGAGAGACGAGAAAAAGGGGTTATTTATTGGATACTTTTCTAAGCGGACTTTAAAAGTCCGCTTGCTGGCGTCATCCGACGTCAGCATGCGGACTTTAAAAGTCCGCCTCATTCGCTAATCTCTCCCCCTTCGTTAATTACGCTGGGACGTGGGATGACGTAAGCATACGGACTTTTAAAGTCCGTATGGATGCTTAACTCACAATTTCTAAAACTTCTATGCTATTTTTATAATTCATGCAAACTTTGATGCTTTTTATAGAATTTTATGTTTTATTATATATAAGGACTATTTTATTTGTTGTCAAGTACAGATAATAATTTAGAAAATTATGCTTTATGTAAATATACCAATTGCGTGCGAGGTACATGAAAATAAATTCATATATATTTTGTAAAAAACTTAATATTGAAAAAGTTATTTGGATTTATTTTTTTGTGAAAAAGTAGTTTACATTCTTTGAAAATTATTTTTAAATTATAAAAAGGTACTTAAAATTTTGTATTTATTTATTAAGATACTATGATGATTTAAATTGGAATTGGATTATATTAAACTAGATTTAAAATTAATTTAAATAAAGGTGAAATTTATCTAACGTGGGATTAAATCGATGCTAATCCTTATCTAACTAGGACTAGTCTCCACATCTTATATAAGGAGAGCCCCTTTCTCTTTTCCTAGAAATTCCATAAGCCAATTCTTACCATCCATATGTGTCCGTGCATCGTGTCGGTGTTCACCTTTTTCGTGTCAGCCGTGATGGCCTCGGATCCGACCCCGGGTGTCTTTATATTATTCTTCAAGTCTATATACATATACAATTTTTCCACCCCCGTGTCCGACACATCCGGACATCCAACCTGTGTCACGCAGGACATACCGATACGAAATCAAACCCTAAACCAGAACCTAACCCAAGCTAATCTCGGCCGCCGACTTCTTGCTGAACCACCCCACAGACCCTCCGTCGCTCGCCACGCGCCCACTGCCACCACAACGCCGATCAAGGTCTCCGACTCATCTTTCATGTTCATCCCATCCAAACCTACCTCCGCCATCACCCGACCATCCCACCACCAACTTCAAGCCTGACCATCCCACCACCAACTTTAGCCCCAATGAGTAGCCCCTTTTTCTCGTCGTACTCTGGCGACCACACCAGAACCACCACAGACTAACACCATCAACAAACTCCACTAACCTCCATCGTCGCCAACTTCGGCCAAGTCTTCAGCACCATGCCACCTGACCACCATTGTCATAACCACCGCCATCGTTCAGTCTAGCCGCCCGGAGCACTGCCACAGTAACCGTCACCAACTTTCCCCCTCCAGCATTTCCATCAAGTCAGCGCCGCCAGTGCGTAGTGCCCCTTCACTAGATCCGACGACTTGAGCACCGCCTGGACCACCTTCCTTGGACTGATCGGGTCTCCATCGGCAGTGACCACTCGGGAACCCCAGTCTCTGGACTTGCACCGGCCTCGCGGGACGATGGCTGTTGAACGACGTCGCTCGACCAGAGCTTCAGTACCGATCAAGGAACAAATCTCGAATCTGCGACTTCTTCTCGGAGCCCACAACGCACCATTACCTTCCGCCAGCGTCCAGCTCCGCCACCAGCGACCAACAACCGGCCTTCGATCTTCGTCCCGAGCACCGATGAGATCCTCTGCTCCGCGTTCTTCCCCTCTCCAATCTCCCTCCCTAGCCCTCTCTCGTGACCTCTTCTTCCACTCTCCGACCTCTCCCTCTCTTCGTTCCCAAACTTTGCCCATCTGCCTCTCTCTCTCTCCTACTTCCTCTATTAAGAACAGAGGATTCCTTTGTTTTTTTTATTTCTTTATTATTTTATTATTACCTTTTTATGTGGGGAAGCAGTAGATTAGGTGTTGGTTATTATTATTATTATTATTATTATTATTATTATTATTATTATTATTATTATTATTACCATGGTATATATATATATATACTAGTCATAACCCGTGCCCATAGGACATGATTCATTTAAGGTATTCCCCCTCAAAATCTTGGACCCCCAATTTTATACGAACAATAATAATTATGAGGCTCCCATCAAAATATTAAATCCCAACCACTGTTGTATGTGAATTTTCTTTGGATTCCCCATAAAATTCCACTTTCAATAATGCTAATCCACAACTATTATGAGTGCAAATCCCACTCTTTGGATTCTCCATAAAATCCCACTCTCAATAATGCTCATTCCCCATAAAATTCCACTCTCAATAATGCTAATCCACAACCATTATGAGTGCAAACCCCACTATTTGGATTCCCCATAAAACCCCACAACCGTTGATTCACCAAGATTAAATCCCAACCACTCTTTATCTTGGCACAGTCAGCCCTAGGATTCAAAAACCTTTGTGTTTTGTATAATATATATATATATATATATATATATATATATATATATATATATATATATATATATATATATATATATGGTTTCACTCACGCCATCTCTGGATACAATGACATCTGGATATTCTTCGCGCCGGAATTCAGATTTGGAGAATTCAGATTTGGCATCATAAAAGATTCGCTTCAGGCATTATCTTGTTGGGTCGAGCACCCGACCCTCAAGTCCCGCTCCATCCTATCCGCCGTCCATGGTAGTTGTGACATCCCCGCACGACGTCTTCTTTGGGATGACCTGTTGGAAGCCACCTTACCCTATCAGGGTCTACCGTGGCTCTGCATCGGAGATTTCAACACGGTGTCCTGCAGAGAGGAGAAATCCAGGGGCCGATCGCCTCCCCAGCCGACGATGGATGATTTCAACAACTTCATCTTCCACGGAAACCTAACCCACATCCCCTTCCACGGCAGTGCATTCACCTGGTGCAACATGCAGGAGGGACATCGTCGACAATACTCCAGGTTGGATCGAGCGTTGGTCAACGATGGCTGGTCAGACATGGGCCTCATAACTCAACTCTCTCATTTAAACTCCACGGAATCAGAACACTCCCCCCTGCTCATCAGAATCAGCGACAACCACACCGGCACTAAAAAAGCCTTCCGCTTCCTCGACTTCTGGCGTCATCATCCTCAATTCCAGAACGTCATTAATGACGCTTGGAACTCTGTTTCCGTCCTTGATCCTTTGGTGTGGATGGCGGCCAAACTCAAAGCCACTCGTAAGGCTCTAGCGTCATGGAGCCAACTAGCCTTTGGAGACATCTTCCAGGCGATCAAGGAGGCGGAGGACGATGTCACTCGCGCCGAGCAAGAGTTCGCTATTCACAGTTCCCCGACAGCCCATGCCTCGCTCAACGTTGCCAGAGCTCTCCTCAAATCCAGGCTTAAAGTGGAAACAGAATTCTGAAGACAAAAGGCCAGATTGAAATGGGACACCGATGGAGACCGGAATACCGGCTTCTTTCATTCTTGTCAAAGGTCGAAGAAACAAATTAAAATTACACCGGATATACGATAACAATGGCGTCCTTCTGAAGGACCAAGACAACATCCAGGCGGCTGCGAAAAAATTCTACCATAACCTTTTCACGAAAGAGCCGGTCGTGAAAGACGACACGCTCCTGTCCGAGATCCCCTCCCTCATCAACGAGAGCGAGAATGAGACCCTGTTGGCTACTCCTTCAGAAGAGGAGGTCAAGGAAGCTGTTTGGTCCATTAACGAACACAGTGCTCCAGGGCCTGATGGATTCAACGGCGTCTTCTTTAGAAACTGTTGGGACATCTTAAAATGCGACTTACTGGAGGTCACCATAGCCTTTTTCCAAGGAGCTAGATATCCCAATTCCATCTCTTGCGCCAATATCATCCTTATTCCCAAGAAGGACAACCCAGAAACCTTCAAAGACTTTCTCCCTATAAGCTTATGCACCTTCACCAACAAGATCATATCGAAAATCGTCGCCAACCGGATGACCAATCTCCTCCCCAAGATCATCTCCAATGAGCAAAGCGGGTTTGTTAAAGGCTGTAACATCACTGACAACATCCTTCTCGCACATAAAATGATCACATGTATGAAGTTCTCGTCCAGGGGGAACATTGCCATCAAACTGGATATGGAGAAGGCTTACGACCGTCTGGACTGGCAATTCATGATCTTGGTCCTCAGGGCGTTCGAATTCTCCGAATCCTGGATTGACATCATTTTCAGATCCATCAATAATGCTTGGTTCTCCACCGTCATCAACGGCTAGGCCGCAGGGTTCTTCCAATCCACCCGCGGGGTTAGACAGGGGGACCCCCTCTCTTCCACCATTTTTATCATTACGGCAGAAGCTCTCAGCAGAAGCCTCAATAGCATGCCCAGAATGCCCGGTTTCCATCACTTCCATACCACCACAGGTTTCCCGCTTATCACTCACCTAGCGTACGCGAATGACGTCCTTATCTTCTCTTCTGGAGACCTCGGATCGATCGAGGTGGTTCTTCGCACGCTCGATCGTTATACCAGATGCTCCGGACAACATGTCAATAACAATAAGAGCGTCATATATACCCATCATAAAACTGCCAGATCCCGCTCTACGGAGCTATCCCACATGACCTCATTTACCACGGCCTACCCGTCGTTCCTTTACTTGGGCTGCCCGCTGGTGTACGGGAAAGCAAACTCGGGCATATTTGAGCACCTTGTAGACAAGATCCACAAAATGATTACGGGATGGCACAACGCCCCTCTTTCCCCTGGGGACAAGATGATCCTTATCAAACACGTTCTTTCTTCCATTCCGTTATACACCCTTGCTGTCTGCTCCCCGCCCAAGAAGGTCCTCCACTCTTTCGAAGCCTTATTCGCCAAGTTCTTCTGGGGTCATAGCGACAGAAAAGAAAAACACTACTGGACCAGTTGGGATACCATGGCCAAACCCACAGAAGAAGGGGGTCTGGGATTCAGCAGACTAGTCCACATCGTGGATGCATCTTCCATGAAGCTGTGGTGGAAGTTGCGTTCGGAGACCTCGTCGTGGATGAGATTCATGAGAGCCAGATACTCCAGATTCTCTCATCTGACGGAGGCGGTCACCAACAACAGATATTCAACATCGTGGCGTCGTATAACTCGGGGACGCAACCTCGCTGAACCTTCCATCCGTCTGACGCTGGGCGACGGGAGATCATCGGCCTGTCTAGAGTGGTGGCTCGGTGCAGACACCATCCAGCCCCACGTTCGCACTCCGCAGGGATGCGACATTCAGGATCTTTGGAAGGATAGTTCCGGATGGAATTGGGAGAGGGTTAGAAATTGGCTAGGGCACCCGGCGGCCGACGATCTCCTTGCTGCTAACCTTCGGGTCACTGACACACCCGACACGTGGAGATGGTCCCCTAACCCGTGCGAGAATTTTATGCTGGCTTCCGCCAGAATAATTGCTAGAGGCAGTGGCGTACCGAATCCCTTGTACACTAAGTTTTGGCATTTTTGCATTCGCATCAAATGGTCCATCCTCATATGGCGTGCATTACGTCGGAAGCTACCGACGGATGATTCCATCAGATCTTTCGGATTCAGGCTCGCGTCCAGATGTCATTGCTGCGCGAAGCACTCTTCGGAATCGGTAGAGCACGTCCTCCTTTCTGGTGAGCTGGCGAGTCAGATCTGGTTTAATCTTCACCTTAGACTGAGCCTTGTCCCCCCGACTGGGGCCTCCACGATCTCCTGACTTGCTGGGGCAACTCCCACGGACATCAGATCGTCGTAGCCGCTGGTATCTGGATCTTAAAGAACATGAACAAATTCAGATATGAAGGCTGTCAACTCTTCCCTCCTCAATTGTACAGAGAGGTTATAAGACAAATTCTAAAAGCTAGGAGGCGCTGCTCTCACGCCCCCAACACTTTCTGGGAGGCCTTTGCTTAGCTTCTTTCCGGGTTCTCGCACTCCTTCTGTTCAGTCGAGACCCGGTTCTCCTTTTGTGCGCTTTCTGCGCTGTTTGTTTTCTTTTGCTCTTGCCGCATTGAGCGCGCTTACTTGTATAGGCTTCGACATTTTGCGCCTATTACTTCAATAAGGTTTCGTTTGGATTATATATATATATATATATATAATTTTTTTTAAGGCAAAATTATATTATATTATATTATATTATATATATATATATATATATATATATATATATATATATATATATATATATATATATAATTTGCCTTAAAAACTTATTTGTAATAAAAATATGGTATTGGGCTTGGTCTACGTTGATTTCAGATTGGGTTTAGCCTAAAAGATATTGTTATAATATTTTTATGGTATTTTTAATATATAGCTTCTTGGGCTAAAAATTATACTATGACAAAATTTAGTTTTCGCCCTAAAACACTTTACTAGATTTATATTTTTTTATAAAAATGTTTTATATACAATTATTTTTTAGTCTTTTAAAATATTTATTTTTAAATAATAAAAATATAGCTTCCTACCTAAAAATTGTATTTTGACAAACATAGAGTTTTTGCGTATAAACAATTATAATTTTTAAGTATTTGTCTAAGAACATATTTTGACTAATAAAATCTAGTTTCAATATCATAAATATTTTTTGAAATTAGTATAAGTATCTATTTTTACTCAAACTCTCTTTAATTATCGTCATTAATCGCGACTAATCATGATCCCCATCTCTTACAATTTTTGTACTTACTCATATCTAATCGGACTATTCTGGACTCGATGGAACAGTTTGTCCCATCATCGGAGGCCATCTTGTGAAGTTGTAGCACCAAAGTCAATTTTGTGCTGTCATGATCATCGTACCACACCAGGTCCACCAGTAGGCAATATACCTTACCATATTTACTGCTTATAATTATTTTACATTTTTACTGTTTAATTATTGTATATTTATTTTTGTTTATTTCTAGTTGCATTCCTGTTACTGTTCGTGATTTACTTTACTGTGCTTCTAGTTATTTATGATGCAAATGCTAGTCATATTTTCATACTTACCTTTAAATTTGCATATGGACCTAGAGTTGAAGGACAATCATTTAGTATATTTTCATAAACTTTATCATGATAGTGTCACGAGATATGTGTGAGTTATGAGTAGCATATAGAGGTACTTGCATGTTGGTTGATCACCCGTATGCACGCGTTAGGTCTAACTGCTAATAGAGACATGTTAGGAGACATGGTCGTGGATACGACTTAGATAGGTGCATAGGGTAGAAAGAAGAATTCCTTAACGTATGTGACACTATTGTACTTTTCCTTTTAGTAACCCAGAAGCTCCGTTGGGGATACGATGTGAGAATACCCTCTCAGGTTGGCTACTGACGTTATTGGAATGTTATGAGCTTGGCCCCTGGTGCCCCAAGCGGGGGCTATGCCGATCTCTTTTATAGCCAGAAGGCCCATGTTGAAGGTTTATTCTTAACTACATGAACACAGTAGAATGGTTAGGTGAGCTTAGTTGATGTCATGTCATACTTCGTTACGGAATAGTGTGCCACCCTGGTCCTTGTTTGGTTGTAGGGGTGGTCTACTGTTTTAATGATTGGATATTGGCCGTGTTAGGATTTAGAATATTTTACTTTTTCTTGTGACTTTGTCACATATTTTTTATTCATTATATACTGCATATTTTTTTGTGTCTTGTTACCCCCTTTTGAGGACTTGGTGATCTCTCCAGGTGTGTGTGTTTTCTTAACTATCTACAAGAGTTCCAGCCAAGACCATGATCTTCCCCTTCCTATCGAAGCGGTCATCCTCTTGGATCATCCTTGCTACTCGCATTCTTATTTTGCTATTTCTTTCTTTATAGTTTTATGTTGGTAGTGGATTTGTCTCCATCCAGCAACATGTAAAATAATATTTTGTATTTGATTCTATAAAAGCTTTATTCCTTATTTTGTGGATGAGATTAATTAGCCATGATTATACTGCATTTACAGCTTATGTATATTTATTATATGGATGACATTTTTACGTACCTAGTCTTACGTATTTTGGGACTGGACGTTACATCAAGGCATTGGAGAAGAAAATAGTGTACAACAAAATAGGCAATTTTGAAAAATTATGATTTAGACAACTAGAAAAAAATTACGGATATGGTTTAGAAGATATAACATGACTGTTGGCCCATTGGTTATGGTCAAACCTGATTTTAATAATTGATCTAATCCTGTCTCGATATAAGGGCTACTTGGACGAACTGCTACGAACTGGTAAGACTACGTGCTACCATTCAAGACTTGAAGCCATTTTGCCATTGAGTTTGTATTTTCCATTATCAATTATCAATTTATTTTTCATACTTTATTGAGTCTAGAAAATATAATGTACACCGAGTCGTACTGGCAAATAGGCTACCCATAAATATTTTTTAAAATACCCTTTCATTTTGAAAACAAGCCCCACTTACAAAAGCCCAAAAATTTCCTAACTGCTTGACCTCTCAAAAAGCCCAAAATATGATTTGTAAAACCCTAACCAAACCAATTATGGACCAACAAAATTTGGATCGAAGTCGGCCTGAATTTAGCCCGTGTTTGGTTAGTGGAACATTGGTTAGTGGAACATTGGCTTTCAAACTTAGTCTTCCTGCAGTTACTGATGCAATGACTATCTGTCGAGATTCTCTCAAAGAATTCTACCCGAATTCTGCCCAAATTCATTCCGAATTCTCTCTGTGGAAAACCTATAAATAGAGAAGAATTTCTACCATTTCAATACACCAATTCATTCTCTCTTCTCTTCTCTCTAAGCTTACTACGTTCTTCCAAAGCCTTTAAGCTTTCATTTTCAAATTCCAAGCCAATTATAATCCTCCAGTCGATTTGCCAGTGCGGTAGGATCTAGAAGTTTCAGAGTGATTGTAATCAGAGGCTTGACAAGAAGTAAGACACTTCACAATTGAAGTTGGTCAAGTGCTTCGGATCAAAGCTCGCATTTGTAGAAGTTGCAAGAACTTCGCATGAAAACTTATATTTTTCTATAGTAGATTTCAACTGGAAGTTGGAGTTCTTCTGACTGGATTAGTCCTCATAAGAGGAAAACCAGTATACATCCTTGTGTTTGCGTTTTTTCTCTCCTCTCTACTTTTACATTTACATATCTGTGATATATTTTTGGGATCTTGCGACTAACAATTTTTAATAGCTAATTTTTCGCTGCCTACAATATTCACCACCCCTCTAGAGTATAGCGCTTTACATCTCATTCCTACGATGACAACCCATCACTATCTAATTCTTCCATTAAACTATAATTGTTTAAACACAAAAATGGTTAAAAATTTCCCATATCTCAAAAATTCAATTAATAACGCAATATTCCAAATTCAAATTCGCCTTTGGTATCGTCATAATCCTAAATTTTGTGTTTTAACAAAATCATCAAGGTACTTCTATATCTCTCTTCATCTAATATTATATATATTCCTCAAAATTTATTATTCCATAAAATTTTTAAAAGTCTTCAAAATATTAAAACTCCTTAAAATTTAGAACTCAATAAATTCTTAATCAATTTAGTTGAGAGTAAAAATCAAACTTATCTTAATATGAAATTTGTATCCTTAATCATCATAATTTTTTTAATCCTTAAAGTATCAAGATTTTAAGAATTTTTCCCTCAATATTGGAGTAACCTCGAAAATAAAAAAACACCATATTTTATTACTATATGAAAGATTTCCTCATCAGTTGAATTATCTCGAAAAACCATTTATTTTTCTGTCGGTCGAGACGTTTATCCATTTTTTATCATATTATTTTATCAAAACATAATATCATATTCCTCACTTCAACTATTAGGATTTACCACATATTTCAACTTACGCCCAATCTTATACCTCGTAATCGCATAATCATCTTAACCAATTATACCATTAATCTCCTCTACAGGGTTTTCTAATGTAGCCTTGTATAATTGAAGGGTGTCATGATCAAATTTCATCTTCGCACAAGGGAATCATAGAAGAAACAAGGTTTGCATGAATCACGAAGGAGTTCAATAAAAAATCCTAATGAGTGAAGCAATTCAATTGGAAGGAAAAATATGGTTAGGTTTAATAATCGTGGTAGGGTTTGGGTACTAAATGAGGGTTGCTGATTAATGCATGAAAATAAAAATACTAAGGGTTATGAGATCAAGATAAAATAATTAGAGATCAATGGTACATGGTTCCTTGAGAGAAGATTGTATGGTAGTCGTCTAGGATGGGGATACGATTAAAGGAACGATTCTAATCATTCTGAAGTTTTAAATGATTAGGAGGTCATGATAATAGATCTAGGGTCGAGGGAAAAAAAGGAGTAGTTACATGGCTTGGTCGACGACTAACTACACTTGTATATATACAACTTTTATGGTCATAGGTAATATGGCAACTGCGGTGAGACACTCATAATCTCATTAGGGAGACCTCGCTTCCATCTTGATTCCCTATCACGATAAGATCTAAATCTATAAATTCGAGTTTCTCAAAAAATTTCCAATATGTATTTCAAATCTCAAGATAAACTACTACATTTTTTAGTCATTTTAGATCATCAAACATAATCATAACTTAAAATTTCAAATTCTCTAATCAATCTCGTGATAAACCCTTATCATATCACAATTTTTCCCCTCTTTTTCACCAAAATTTTAATATCTTTAATCCAAACTTTAAACTCAAATTTTAAATGAACTTATCAATCGTAAATCATACGACAAAATTTAAAATTTTAAAATTTTCTTCAAATTGATTTCATATCCTCCAAAATATGTATATATATAAACCCAATAAGTCAATAATATTTTCTAAAATTTTCAAAATCTTCAAAATCAATTTGTTTTCCCAACCTTTTATAGATTCTATCGATCCTTTTGTGAATACCACCTAATAGTCTCAAAATAAAATCCTAACTATCTTTCGAAGTTGGTAATATCACAACTACCCAACTTAGAGTTAACTAATCATTCTCATAAGATCATACCTTTCGAAAAAATAGGGTTCCTCGACCCTTGAAGTATATAATGCCTTTATAACTCAAATAGGACCTCTAATGCGTACTAATTGCTATTGTAATCCTTCTAGCCATATAAACGACCTATCGATCATATACTAGTGTAGTCATCTTCCTAACCTCTATTAAACACGAGAAATAAGATTCATGGTAGAAAGGAATCAAGCAAGATGTAAATCAAGGCAGTCAAACGAGAGTTCGAAAAATGGAATCAAGGAAGGAGATGTGGATGAGATCCTAAACTCTAATCCTATTTGCAGGCTTGCTTGGTATATTTATATAACCAAACAATTTGTTCGTTGACCTGCATGAGCCACTACAAAAACATGTAACGCATAGTCCCAAAATACGTAGTACTAGGTACGTGAACATGCCAGCCGTATAATAAATATACGTAAGCTGTAAATGCAGTATAATCACAACTAACTAATCTCATCCACAAAGATAAAGAATAAAGATTTTCATTAATCATTTACGATAGTCATTTGAACAAGCTGCTGGATGGAAACAAATCCACTACCAACTTTTAGACTAGAAAGAAAGAAATTAAAAATAAAGAATACAAGTAGCAATCATAATCCAAGAGCACGTCATCTTCGATAGGAAAGGGTAAGGCCACGATCTTGACTAGAACTACTATAAAAAGTCAAAAAAAATACACATTTGGAGGGATCACCAGGTCCTCAGAGGGACGTAACAAAATATAAAAAAATATGCCATATAAACTGTATATATAAATATCACAAAGTCACAAGTAAAAGTAAATAGTCCAAATTATAACACGGCCCAGTATCCCATCTTCGAAATAATGGACCACCTCTACAACCAAACAAGGACAAGGAGTGGCATATTATTCCGTAATGTGGTACTGTCCTATGCCATGACTAGAACAGTGTGTGACATGACATCAACTAAGGTTACCTAACCATTCTAATATGAACATGCAATTAAGAATAAGCCTTTAATGCATGGGCTCTCTGGCTATAAATGGGATCAGCATAGTCACCAATTGGTGCACCTAGGGCCAAGCACCAGGGGCCAAGCGCATAATATTCTACAAATGTCAATGGCCAACCTGAGAGGGTAATCTCAAACCGTATCTCCAACGGAGCTTCCAGGTTATCGAAAGGAAAAGTACAATAGTGTCTCATATATTAGGGAACTATCCTCCCCACCCTACGCACCTATCTAAGTCGTATCTACGACTAGGTACCTCTACTAACTGCCAAGTCTCTTAACATACCTCTATTAGAAATTAGACCTATCGCATGCGCATGGGTGATCAGCCAACACGCAAGTACCTCTATATGCTACACATATCTCACATATATCTTGTAGCACATGCATGACAAAGTTTTTAAAAAATACACTAAAAAATGGTAGTCCCTTAACTCTAGGTCCACATGCACAGCAATGAAAATATGACTAATACTTATTGCATAATGTATAACTTGAAAGCACAGTAACCATAAACAGTAAATCATGGGTGCGACGGGGTGAACTGAAAATAAATATGCAATAACTAAATAATAAAGATGCAACTAATTTAAACTAGTAAATATGGCAAGATATCTTGCCTGGTGTGGTACGATAATCTGACAATTTCGATTCGTCCAATAGCCATGGTTGATGTGAAAGGTCAAGAAATAGAAGTGCACGATTAGTCACGACTAGCGACGATAACAAAGAGGGAATTTGTGGAATTAATACGTATACTATTTTTAGAAAATATTTGTAATATTTGAAAACTAGATTTCTTTTAGTAAAAAAATATTTTTAAATAGATACTTGAAAATAAAAAATTATTTTTAGGCAAAAACTCTAAGTTTGTAAAAATACAAATAAAGTAGAAAACTATATTTTATTTGTAAATTTTAGAAAAAAATAGATGAGACCTAGAAAATATTTAGGACTAAAATAAAATTTGAAATTGTAGGGCCAAGCCCCAGTATAATAAAATGTTCGAAAATATATTTATAACTTCGAAATCCTAGATAAGAGTTTTACAACATAAGTATTTGTATTCAAAAATGTTTTTATAAGCTGCTAATCCAATACATACACCCCCAAATAATTTTTTTAATAACAATAATAAAAATAAAAATAATAATAATTATTATAATACTGTTAATAATAACACAATACTACTAATATTATATTTGTGTATAATTTTTTCAAAATATAGTATTAATGATACTAAGGCCCAAAAATGATGTTAAGTATGTACAAGCCCAATTACATAAACTCAACAAAATTACAATCCAAAATATATGGCTCAAGGCCCAGCCCCATTAATATCTAAATACAATTTATAAAGCCACAAACTAAAAATCTACAAAATAAATTCATATTTATTAAAACTCGTATAAAATTTAAGGCCCACAACCATGATATATATAACTATAAAATATAATAACATAAATTTATTAAACTAGTATTTTTCCTGTGGGCTTTATAGATCAGCCCAAATTCTATTACTAGGATTTCTCAGCTTACTCCACAAGGAGGTAAAACCTAAATCAAAAATAAAAATCAATAATTAATATAAAAAAGAGAGGAAGGTCAGGAAAGTGTGAATAGAGAGGGAGGAAGAGGGAGAGGAAGAGAGAGAGGCGAACAGAGAGAAAAAGTAAGAGGGGGAGAAGTAAGCAAAGGGGGAAGAAGATCAGGGAGCTCACCGGGCTTCGTTACGGTGGTCGGCTGGAGGGGCTTCTCCGGAGGACGCTCGGTCGATGGAGCGCTCCGCCAGCACGAGGATTTGTTCGATGTGGTAGCCGTGGTGGAGTCACCGTAAGTCACACGACAGTGGCTGTGTTGGCTGGTGGGAAGCGGCGCCAGATTTAGGGCGGTCGACTCGTCGGACGCGGGAAGAGGGTGTAGAGAGGCGGTGGAGGCCAAAGTGGAGGGGTAGTGTTTTGTTTTTGTTTGTTTGTCTTTTTATTTTTATTTTTCTCTCTGATGTTGACAATGGTGGACCAACGAGGAGTCGAAGAGGTGCGAGCGATGGACGGTCCATTGGGGTCAGGTACCGGTGGCAGGGTGGTGATCGATTAGGTGGTGTTGGGGGGTTTGTTGGGGGTTTAGGAGGCTGGCTACAACGGATAGCTAATGGTGGCATGGCTATGATGGTGGCTGGGTTAGTGAAGATAGGGTACAGGTAGCCGGGAGGAGAGCAGAGAAGCAGATCTACGGTGCTCGGCTAAGTAGGTGGAGCGGAGGGCAGTACTGCGGAGGAGAAGGGGGTTCTCCGGCGAGTTCGGCCAGGCTAGGTTGGGTTGGTTGTTTGCAGGTGGCGGCGGTGATCTAGGATGATGGTGCAGCAGGAGTAGATGGCCGGGGTTGGCTCGGCCGAGGCATCATCCACGAGGATTAGGATAGATTTAGGGTTAGGAACCGTGTCAGATGTGTCCGACACAGGAAAGCATTGTGTTTCGTATCCGACGTGACACGGAGTCGAGGTTGTGTCCGGTATGTCGGACATGAAGAGAAAATGTATTTGTAAAGAATACACTATAATAGAAAGACACTCGGGGTCGGACCAGAGGCCAACACGGGCTGAGACGAGGAATATGGACACCAACATGGTGCACATACACTTTTTGGATGAAAATTTGGTTTATGAAATTTTTAGAAAAAGAGCAAAGCGGCTCTCCTTATATAGGAGGTGGGAACTCCTAGTTAGATAAGGATTAGAAAATTTAAACCCCAATTGATAAATAACATATTTAATTTAAATAAGTTTAAAACCAACCATAAAATCAAATCCAAATTTAAAAATAAATAATCTTTATCTTTAATTTAAAACTATTTAAATCAAAATTAATAAAATCTAATCCCAATTTAAATTACAACAAATAAATATTAATTATCTTTTTATAAATTAAAAATAATTTTTAAAAATTTTGAAAATTAAAATATACATGAATATATTTTCATGTAAGTCGCATGTAAAATAAAACATATTTCTTACCAAAGAAAAATAACTTTTCTAAATTACTATCTATAAAATATCCTTTTTATAGTAAAAATAAATATAAAATTTTGACTAAAATCTTGGAGGGACATATTTTAAAATATTTACTTTTATAAGTATTTTTGAAACAAAAATATTTATTTTCTATATACATAAAAGAAAAACTTATAATAAACTTTTGTAGATATATAAAAATTTAAATACTTTGTATATACGTATTCGTCTTCGACGTATAAATATCGATATAAAAATTAAAAAATAACTCTATAGTGAAATTTTTGGGTGTTTATAGCTGGATTGTCTGTTTGGGTAGATAAACCTACAACCGGTGGCGGGGTAAAGTCGACATGAGTCACTATCGCATCATGCAAAGTAACCACATGATTCTCGTTACCGGCTTTTGGGTATATTGTACTGCGCAACGAAACGAATCTTATAAGCTACTAGATTCAAAATAGGATGCATGATAAGCAATAAATTTTGAATGAGATATGGAGGTCAAGAATGTGTAACAATAGAGATATATGGATGTGATCCTATGGGTCTTCTCTATTCTAATTGTATGCTCGCGTCGGTACGACGAAGTAACCGAAGTGATGTAACACAAAGGAGACCTGTATGGGCTACCACAAAAATATGTAACGCCTCAGTCCAAAAATATGTCGGACCAGGTATACGAATACATGCCAGCAGAATATCACCAATGGGCTAAACCTCATAACAAGTCCATTAGCAAAATACTTAAGCTGTAAATCATGATAATCAACCCAAAAACATAACACAGCCCACAGGTAAATAACTAATCACATCCATAGAGTAATAGTCCCAAAGAATCAAGTCCAATAAGAATAATATAACAAATATCCAACAATAAAAGTGATAATGTTTGTACGGAAAAAAGGACAATCCAAAACCACAGAAAAGAGAAATAAAGTAATAATCAACTAAAAGTTTGCTGAAATAAAAAGAAATAAAATAGCAAGTCTAAATAAGTAAATGACATAATCACGAGAAATCTTCGAGCACTATCTTGTCCTCCTATGCTGGTACATCTCTGATTTTAGCTTCCGAACCGTAAACCTCAGGGTAGTCTTCAGCTCCGTCTAAGCCTGGGAAATAGCCAAGTCCTTAGGGGACTAGCAAGGTACATAATATACATGCATGGTACAGATATAAAAGATATGATCTAAGGCAATCTATTGTCCCAGTACCGTGTCGTGGGACCAAGGACAATCAACTAATCAATAAACAATAGCCAGTACTCTGCTACAGAGATAAAGGATCACAACAAAAACAATAAGTCTGATACTGTAGTCAATTTCTTTCCATCTCATGTCTAGTATCTATCAATGTCAAGTCCAGACAGTCGTCTCTATAACAATAATAGTAACAATGAACAATCTAGTAAACTACTATAAAGTTAATACCATGAATAATCATGTAACATCATATCGTGAACGTATCGGTGTCATGCGGTCATTCGTGTCAATGGACACGTCATTATGCATGCAATACCTAATATCAATACTCGATTTCATCATCATGACATCGGTACTTGTCTTTGAAACGGATACTACATATCAACGACCCTACGTCATGCTAATGCTAATAAAATAAACAAAAATAAATAAAATAAATAATTCATAACCAAGGCAAGGTACATTTGCTTGTAATCGCTGTCTGAGAGTATGTCTGACCAACTCCGATGTCTTTGCCACTCCCTCCAAGTTCACCTATAATAATACACTATTATTAATACTTTCTAACAACTTACCATATATAGACTATATTAATGTCTATATCCAATAGTTGTTTTGTTGTTGGTACAACACCATACAACTTGTATAGTACCAATCTTTCTTATGAAAATAATTCATAACTATTATAAAAATAATAAATTTAATTTCTGGAAGATAATTATAAATATTCTTATATTACTAATAATAGTATTTTAATGGTGGAAACTCAACATGTCAATACTACAACAATAATACCAAAATTGGCCTACTAATTGAGTCCATAAACAATAAATAATTGAAATAACTAAATTATAGAAAAATTAAAAAAATTAGTTAAAATTGGGTTTTTAATAGCAAACCTTGCACAACAAATAATTTAGTAAGGATATATCAAGTATCACGGCTTTTGGATACAAAGAACATATGATTTTTGGAGTTACGGTGTTACGGTAAATATCAAGAATTTTAATAAATATTAAACAAACTCAAAACTCAGCAAAAAGATATATCTAGGAAATCTCTTGATGTCTAGTTTCTTCTAAAAAATTATTTGGAAGATCGAATCTGATCAAAAATAGGTGTAAATCCACTCGCAACAAATCTTGTCTGTTCTGGACATCTTATCATAGAATTGATGCCACGAACAAACTGCTTGGAACAGTTTGATCCAACAACCAGAGAATGAAGTAGACACGTAGAGGTAACTTCTAGTTTTGGTTTGAAATCAATCGGACGGTAAAAATTAGATGAAACCTATTCTAGAAGTCGACTAACTTGCTGTGAGTTTCAGATTTCACTTTGATAAAGTTTTCCCCGAAGAGACACGTTATGCACCTCTCTAATGGCCGCGAGATGACTTCTAAGCTTTCTAGGGTGGAAGAGGACGTTGAGGGGGTCGCATGACTGGTGTTGAACGGCACAAAAATTGAGAAAACAAAGGTGTGAAGTGGAAGGGCTGCTATGGTGTTCGGCCAAAGGCTTGTGGCTGCTCGGTTTTGTGAGGGATAGGTAGGGTGGCGATAATATGTAGGAGAGAAATTTGTAGAGTTTTGTTGGTATTTATCTTATGGAGATTTGGGCTTCGGTTTGGACTAATTTGGTTAGGATTTGGCCCTCCTAAAGATTAATATGGTAATAGATTTTCTTATTGGATGAGTTGTTCGACCAAGTCAAAGATATAGAATTTAATGCACATGGTTGCAATTTAATTACCAAAAACTAATTAAAAATATGTCTAATTAATTTTGGCAACCTTAGATAGGCTCTAACAAGTGGGGTTGGCTAGGTTAGGGTCAAAATAGATTTATTTTAGTCACATTGAATCCCGAAAAGTCAATTAATGGGTCTTATGTGCCATTTGCAAATAAGTGGCACATAGAAACTCGATTGAATGGCACACCCTAGGCATTAGCGTAGTAGGCTCAAAATGGTTAAAACCATATATTAGGTCAATTGGTTTTGATATATGTCGAGTTCCGAACTTAAGTTGGAAATTAGGTCTAGAATTACGGTAAACCGTCAAATGGTCTATATTATCCCGAAGTTGTGTGAATTCAAAAGAATGTTAGGAAACAAGTTTGGATTGATATGATATATCAAACTGAAGGTGCGCTTGTCTATAATTCAAATATAAAATTAGATTTGGGAAATTGACATTTGTTGTGCTTCAAAAATCAGAGCTACGGTAAAGTACTACTATAGTCATTTATTGTGTTAAATTATGGTTTAATATAAAATATCCATATTAAATAAGTAAAAAAAATTTAGGAGGTTTACAAATACTATATCCTGGCTTTTGTGGAGAACTATTTAAAGTCATAGATATCTAAGAGCACCAACTCCAAAAGATTTATGCTTCGGTTTACCTATTTGAATGGTTTTCTTGTGATCTTTGTCTGCACACAGACCTCACACTTCTCTACCTTCTTACCCCCACATTTGGAGGTAATCCCTAGACTAGACATCTTGTTAATTCTTTTTCAATTAATATGTCCTAGACTATTATACCATAACTCAAGGGAAAAACTAGAAGAAGAGACTGCATTTATTTTCTCCATTGGAGTTACAAGTTAAAGTTTGAACATCCCTTTGGTACAAAATTCTTTTTCGATGTATGTTCCTTTAAGACATAACCACTTGACTTGCATTAATGTCCATCCTCAAGCCTGTGTTGCAGAGCAGACTTCCTGAGACCAGGTTCTTGGCTATCATCGGTACATGTTTCACATCCTGAAGCGTCAGCGACTTCCCAGAAGTCAGTTTCAGTACCACGGTCCCGATCTCCAGAACTTCAGCTTGTGTTCGATTTGCCACCATAAGCTTCTCAAAAATAGGTTTTTATGTGGTGAACCACTCATTCTTTGAGCAAACATGGCATGATGTCCAGTGTTTATCCACCAGTCCATGTCAACACTAGTCGAGTCAATCTACGGAATCATAGCAACAAAGTTAGCCTCATCTGGCTCTTTCTATTTAGATTTTTTTTCTTACAGTACTTCTTAATGTGGCCTTGCTTGCCATAGTTGAAACAAGCCCCATGGTCCTTAGACTGTAGCTTAAATTGAGCCGACTTCACCTTCAGATGGTAAACGTCATTCTTCTTATTGTAGGGAGCCTTTTGCTTTCCCTTAGAGTTTCCTTCTTGCACTAAGTTGGCGTTGGCCATCTGTTTAGATAAGGTGTCCATTTTGTGTTGAGATCATCTTTAGCATGAATCCAGTGTAAGAGGCGCTCAAGATCCACCTCCATATTATTGCGATACATGTCCATGATAAAATTGCTCCACCTAAGTGGGAGCTTGGCGACAATACCCTCGACCATGAAGGCATTGACCAAAGGCATCCCATCATCCTCAAGTTTCTGACGCAACTTGAAAAATTTCTTGACTTGAGGCAACATCGTATTGTTGTCCTCAAATTGCATCCTCCAGACCTTTTCGGTCACGTGGATCTTGTTTCTATTTTTATTTGCCATCTAGAGATTCTTCAGAGAATCCTAGACATCCTTGGCATTGACCTTTTTGCTGTATGACTCTGTCAGAGAGTCCTTTATTGAGTTTAAGATAAGCAACTTGCAAGAGATTCTAAATTTTTTATAAGTCAACAAAAATTGCAAACACTTCATATGGAAGGAGTAGAAAGCAACTTGTAGTCAGGAGTACAAACTTCAAATTCCACAAGAACTGAAAGGGATAAAATGTGAAACCTGTAATTTTAATTAATTAATTTAGTATTTATTATAGTAAGATTAAATTTTTATTTTTACAAAAATGAATAAATTGGATTTTTGTTGTCTGGCCTAGTCTCGAACCCATTTCCGAGTCCAAATCTATTTTGAAATTATTTTAGGAATTATACATAGTGAGTTTCAAATTTTTCTAAGAAACATATATATATATATATATATATATATATATATATATATATATATATATTATAAAAACAAAACTTTTTCCTAATAACAACTCTTATTAATTCCATCTCTTACTTCCCAACTCCAGCTTTCAATCGACCTCTTCATGTTCTCTTCCCGACCGAACGGCCAACGGCCGCGTCCCTTTCCCTTCCAAAAAATTCCGACCCTTCATTTCCCCTCCCGTAACCCACAAATCCTCCCTATAAAACCCTCTCCATCACTCATCCCTCTCCATCACTCAGCCCCTCCCCAAGCCCTAGCTCCGCCCGAGCCCTTTCGGCAACCCGATCCGGCGCCCCTCCGGCGATCCCGAGCTCCCGCCGGCTCCGCCCGAGCCTGGCGACCACCCAGGCCGAGCGGCGACCCCGCCGCTGCTGTCCCCGAGCCGTCCGCGGCCACCCGCGGCCAGTCCGACCGCCGGCCGACTCCCTGTGCGGCGCCTCCAGCCGTCGAACCTTCCGTACGGCCCCTCTCGGCCGACCCCTCCTCCACCCGTTTCCAGAGCCCGATCCGGCCGACCGCCCTTCGCGTGCCCCTGTCCTCGTAGATTTGCTGTCCTAGCGGCTGTTACGTGCCCTGACCCGCTGTGTCACGACACGCACCCGCTTTTCGGACGCGAGCTCGTGAGCAAGCCAGCTACGTATCGAGCGGACTCCATCCCGACTCGAGTACGTATAAGCTGTCAAGGTCATGGTATCATATCTAATCTAAACTATATCTCAATCCACAAGAATCATATAAAGCAAGAATGAACAAGTATGGGTCATGGTCTGCAGCCCATTAACATATTGTTCGATTAGACTCCAAGAATGACATGAGTCTATAAATAAGCAGAGTATATCATGGTACTAAATATAAAGCACGAAAAGATAGTAAAGAAATATCACAAGCAAATACCTGTATCAAACATTGCAATCCTCTACCATCCTGCTCTGCTAACTAACTCCATGCAATCGCTAAACCTGAAGAGATCATCAGGTCCTCAGAGGACTAGCAAGATACATAAAACATGCCACTATGACAGTAAATAATATGCATAAAGGGAATGACAGGAATATGACACTCTACTTCTAAACAAATACATGACAACGCAACATCAAGGACAATGTTCAACACTTGGGCTAATAGACAGAGTACCATGACAATCGTAGCTCATCCGAAACTAACGACCAACAGAATAATCACAATCGCATCTCCTCCGAGAATAACGACCAACAGAATATCACAACCGTAGCACGAAACTAACGGCCAACAGAATAATCAATACAACCGAAGCTCATCTGAACTACCGGCCAACAGAAACTATCATATAGCCCGCATGCCTAGTAACTGTCCTCTATGTCACAAGGAACTATACAGGTGTCCAGTCAAGTCGAATGAAGTCAAGTACAACTAACAGGTCAAGACATATCAAGTGAATGTGACTCACGACAAGGCAATACTACCAGGACCTATACATGGATTAGAGTGATATACAGAAGGAAAGAAATAACGTATGTGCACATAAAGTGAGAAAAATAGTAATGGCACGAACAAGAGAAGCAAGAACCAAATATGACAGAAAAGAAACAACAATATAGAAAATGCATAAATTACTGTATATTGGGCAAGGTATACTTGCCTGGTGGCAGCGCGAAGAACCAATAAAATACCGTCAACTAGTAAGCCATACAGTCCAAGTCATCACAACTGTCTCCGAAAGCTGAAACAAACATTACCAACATTCTCAGAATAGTCAAATTAGCTAGGATTGCCTGTCCTTAAGTCCAATTCCGGACACAGGGGCAAAATGGTAATTTCGGGCAAAAACGGTATCCGTCGTTGGACCCGCTTTGCACCGAAAAGCATGCCAGAGTCAACGGTCTCTAAAGTCGTCAAACTATATGTCTACGGATCCGATTTTCTGATACGAACCCAACCGTATGTCCAGAGTTGGATTCCGGCGGGCCGTGCACAAAATTGCCCGTTGAGTGGAACCGTGGGGCCCACAAAACGGTAATTTTATCAACGGTCTCAGAATTGGACCAAACTTGGCATGCAGGACCAAAAAAATGATACGGTTCTATTGGCATAAGTTTCGTCTCGATCTGACGATCGTGCATAAAGTAATTGGAGAATTTACAAGGTGCACGATACGGTGAATTTTGACGGATATGCATCAAATTCGTCGTGCACACGCGACCAATTCGAATTCCGTCAAAGCCCACACGACCACGTAACCATTATGCAGCTTTCGATGCGTTCGGTTTACGACCACGTCGTCCGGATTGGCGTGACGCACGTCGTGTGGAACAATTTCAATGTTTTCAAAACAGGTTTTTGGGAAACTTTAGGATTCGATTTCTCGACGCTCAGTCGATGAATTCAAATTCTGCAAGAAGGAATTCGAAGCCCTACATGTTGTCTAAAAGTCTCTTCAAATAGTTTTTCTAATATTGGACTGGATTGATTGGGAATGATCCTCGAACATGGGGTTTGGGCTGAACTAGTGCTCTGTTTTCTACAGGTTTTCGACCAACTTTGGGTCGATCTCACGGACTGGTCATGCACCCTATACGTAATCTAAATACTGGGGTTTAGAGGCGGTCATGTTGGCTTTCCAGAATAATTTACGGGACAACAATCGGTTAAGTGTATGCGGAGAAAAACGGTGTCGAAGTTACCTCTGCGGCTGCAACTGTCGCTGTGCCACCCGCGCCTGTGCGCGCGCGCGCGGAGCTCTCCGGCCGGCCTGGCGGTGCGCGGCGGCGTCGAGGGCACGCGCGAGGGTCGCCCATGGGAGGAGAGGTGGTAGCGCGACGTTAGGATTTGGTTCTCAACTTCTTTCTCCTCTCGACTCTCTCGATACTTCGGGTTCGGCTGGGATTAAGAGAGCAGTGCTCTCGGCTTATATATACGATATAGTAGAAAGCCTGGAGGGTCAGTTTGTGGGGGTTTCGGGTTAGGTTAGCTGTGTTGGGATGATAAGGGGTCTCGGGCTGGGAACTGCTGGCTTCTAATATATATATAGTGTATTTATATACACACACATAATTAGTTAAAATACCTATGTATATTTATATGTATATATACTTATATATATACACACACATATATATATAATATATATTTATATATAAATACATAAATACACATATACAACATATATTTATATATACACGTATAGGTATGCATACACTACACACATATATATATTTATATGTACGTACAAATACACTCACCTATAATATATATATATATATATATATATATATATATATATATATATATATATATATATATATATATATATATATATATATATATACGTACAATATATTTATATTCCATTATATATATATGTGTGTAGTGTAAAAAATATATATATATATATACGTACAATATATTTATATTCCATTATATATATATATACATACACATATACACGATATTTATTTATACATATATATATACACACATACACATTAATATATATTTATATATACATACGAATACATATGATACAATATAATATATTTATATATATATACATACAAATATACATGTACAGCGTATATATTCATATACACATATACATTATATTTATTAGACAATAAAATAATATAACCAATACAATAATAATATTAGATAACAATCTCAATAAATAATAATAATAATAATAATAATAATAATACCCATTTGTATAAATAACCAAAAATTTAGGAAATATTGTTAAGTCTACCCAAAAAGCTAGAAAATATTTGTACATACCTAAAAGTAGGTCTAATTAGGCTTGGGCTTGGTTTGGGTCCAATCTGCACTAGTTTGGTACAACCGGGTATCCTAAAACTAAATATTATAATTAATAAATAAATAATCTTCGATAAGGGTTACGTCGCAACTTGGCCTGGTTTTTCTAGTTAGGACATCACTATGGCTTGGCCTTCCCTACCAGGGCTAATACACTAGTCAAAGCACGTCACTGAATTGTCTGTGCCACGGTTTCTAGTTATCTTGTACTCCAATTCCTAATCATGGCTAAAATCATCTACCGTAATAATTATCTAAATAATTATTTATAAAATCCAAAAATCACCATTAAATCAAAAAAAATAAAATATCTCGAAATTTCTGGGAAGGGGAGCTACAAATCTACCCACCTTAAAAATAATTTCGTCCTCGAAATTCTAATTCATAACTATTTCTTAAAATTCGAAGTTTAGTATTTCCTTAATCTCCTCAAATTTAATTTCAAAAAAATATTTATGACCTTCTCTAGTCATTTGGTATTTACGAAATCTCGAGGACTTCTACCCACCTTTGGTCACACTACTCCATTGAAACATAGGTCGCTAAAATCTTATAATCATCCAACTAGTGGCTAATAATTCTACCAAAATATCTAGAATATATGGTACCTATAATCCCTCATATATAAACAACCAATATTCAATAGTCAAGCAATATATACTATATTTTAAGGATTCCTAATGAATTCTAGACAGCACGATCGTTCGTCGCTCCGAGATAGGAAGGGACGAGAGTCAACGGTACGGAAAGCAAGAAAGTATAATTGAGAGCAATTATAGAATTTTCAAGGGCGTAGAGAATTTCTAGGAGAATTTTCAAGGCAGAGTGGATTAAGATTTCTAAGGTTTAGTCAAAGTCGCAGGCTCGTACCAGTACAGTTACGTAACCGGTACGATATGCTCTGACCTGCATGGGCCACCACAAAAACTTGTCATGACCCGCACCCGCTTTTCGGATGCGAGCTCGTGAGCAAGCCAGCTACGTATCGAGCGAACTCCAGCCTGACTCGAGTATGTATAAGCTGTCAAGGTCATGGTATCATATCTAATCTAAACTATATCTCAATCCACAAGAATCATATAAAGTAAGAATGAACAAGTATGGGTCATGGTCTGCAGCCCATTAATATATTGTTCGATTAGACTCCAAGAATGACATGAGTCTATAAATAAGCAGAGTATATCATGGTACTGAATATAAAGCACGAAAAGATAGTAAAGAAATATCACAAGCAAATACCTGTATCAAATATTGCAATCCTCTACCATCCTGCTCTGCTAACTAACTCCATGCAATCGCTAAACCTGAAGAGATCATCAGGTCCTCAGAGGACTAGCAAGATACATAAAACATGCCACTATGACAGTAAATAATATGCATAAAGGGAATGACAGGAATATGACACTCTACTTCTAAACAAATACATGACAACGCAACATCAAGGACAATGTTCAACACTTGGGCTAATAGACAGAGTACCATGACAATCGTAGCTCATCCGAAACTAACGACCAACAGAATAATCACAATCGCATCTCCTCCGAGAATAACGACCAACAGAATATCACAACCGTAGCACGAAACTAACGGCCAACAGAATAATCAATACAACCGAAGCTCATCTGAACTACCGGCCAACAGAAACTATCATATAGCCCGCATGCCTAGTAACTGTCCTCTATGTCACAAGGAACTATACAGGTGTCCAGTCAAGTCAAATAAAGTCAAGTACAACTAACAGGTCAAGACATATCAAGTGAATGTGACTCGCGACAAGGCAATACTACCAGGACCTATACATGGATTAGAGTGATATACAGAAGGAAAGAAATAACATACACTACAACAAAAAACCCATTTAACAACGTTCCATTTACAACGTTTTCTAAAATATTGTAAAAAGTTAGATTTTTAACAATGTTTCTAATGAGAACGTTGTAAAATATTGATCATAACAACGTTTTATAATTATATGTTGTGAACCTTATTTTTTTTTACAACGATTTAAGATAAATGTTGTAGATCTAACTTTTAACAACTATATTTATTTGTAGAACATGCAAAAGTTTAGAAAAGAACAATCCGTTCCAAATTTTTGGAGGGGTCCACACGAAATATTTTAGCAGAATTCCCCCCCTCCCCCCCCGCGCGAGATTTTCCCTCCTATCTTTTGGCTTCCCGCGGGCACCTGACCTAGCCGTGCAAAATAAAAAGGAAGTCTCTCTCTCTCCTTTGGCAAAACCCCTTTCTTAAAAAAAAAAAAAATTCCAGCAGTGAAGACGAAGAGATCAAGCGGTGAAGTCGAAGGGAACCAGAGGTAAAAATCTGATTTGCCGTTCGTTAAGTCTCTTTCTCTCTCTTTTGGCTTCCTGTGGATTCTCTTCGTGTTTTAAGTCCCTTTCTCCGCATCACAAGTGAACACATAGAGATCCATAGGTGTAGACAGAGACGAAGACGATGATCTTTTCAGTTTTGGGATGTAGTATCCAATTTTTGTAAGTTTGTTTCAATTTCTCTTCGGCTTTCTTCATGTTCTTCTCTTTGCTCACTTTGGCTAAATTTTAGTCCTCTAGAATCGAGCGACAACGTTTAAATCCCTACTTTTTTTACAAAAGTTTTTAGATTTTGGGTTTTCCCTAATTAAAACCCTAAATTTTTGGTGCTCCCAAATCGATAGGCGGCCTTCATAAAAAGGGTTTTTTTTGTTGTAGTGTGGAGCACAGAATAAATTATTGAGTAACAAGCAGGATATTATTCGGATTTAATCCATATCAATACAGGAACTTTGAGCAAATAATAACAAATTGATGATCTGTTAGATAAATTTTTGTTGCTAATTTACCATCCTCGACCAGGGAGTAACAGTTGACAACAGAACAAAGGAATTAACTTTTTTCCATAATAATTTTGTTTGCATACAGATTAGGAATTTTATTTGATTATAATGATAAATATTTTGATTATTACAGTTGCTCTGATTTTCCAGTCATCATAATTTTTAGGTTTTGTTTATTTTGTGGTAGGGCAACGGCAATGGAGAATTTTTAAAGATTTTTTTTAATTATTATATTTTGGTTGAATAACGACACTTTATTTACGACACTTTCTAAATAAGTGTCGTTAATTATTTTTTATGCGTGCATACTCCTCGGTGCCGCCGCAGCGCTCCACATCCTCGTGTTCCTCTTCACCGCCTGATCCGTCATCTTTTGATGCTTCGTCAATTTCTCCAAGGTTAAAATGAAAAGGAAAAAAAAACCCTCTTTTTCTTTTTCTGAAATAGTAGTCCCGATTTGTTTACATGCAATCGATAAGTTTTTTTCCTTTCCTTTACATGCTTTTACAATATTATTATGATTTTACACCATTATTAGTTGGTCTTTTTTGTTCAATTTTCTTTGTCGAATTGATCGAAAAAGAGACCCCCAATATCGTCAGTATCAGGTATCGGTCGGTTCGGAACGTGCCAAACCGTATCGATAGCGGCCGATACTGTAAACTATGCTATAGAGTATTAGAGTAGTCTAATTAATAGATTGGTTAACTACAAAATAAGAAACATATAGTTACTCCTTTGAGGACGGAGAGCAAATTGTACTTATATAAATAGAGTGGTAGATGTGGAGGAATAAAAACTCTTCTTTGAGTCTAGATCTGCTGAAGCTCCAAGTAGTCTTCTTTAGTAGGGAATTCAAGGCGTAAAATATGGTATTGATATTGGTAACGAACTAATGTAACGGAAAACAAGGTTTATTGTTCTACAGTCATAATCATTAGACGCAAAAGATATAAGAGAAATTATGAAAAAGTTGCACATTGGTTGCAGCTGAGTTGTACATTATTGCTCCTCTTAGGGTCTCACCAAGGAAAGTTTAGAATCTATTTTTGGGTCATCAAATTGCATATAGAAAGTTAAAAAAGAATAATGAGAGAAAAGAATCCCATATAGGTTGGACCTTCTCTCTAGTCATCCCCTTCGACATATTTCTTTGTTCGGCTTCACGGATATCCATGGCTGTGCCACCTCCACAACATTTCTCAACCTTAGAGATTACGTTGTGGAATGAAAGGTTACATATATACACACACATACACGTTCCGATAATTTTGTCTAAAATTCCAATTTTGATACTCAGAGAGCATCCCATCTGCCTTTAGAATCTTTTGGTCTTTTGAGGATAGTTGGAGCGAATGCTCATAGATAAAATCATATGCTTAATCCATTATGTTCTTAGATATTTCATTTACATATACTATGCATTTCCTTGACGCAGTTATCTTTTACATTATTGCTGATAATAGTTAACTTTTAGCAATTTACAAAATAAAGGAAATTTTCGGTATTTCGTTAACTAAGCCTAAAAATTAGACACTTGGCAGGCCTCCTTTATTACTTGATGACTTTCTTTATCAGAACTTTGTGATGAAAAAGAGGCTTGGATAAGTCAACATTACCCGAATGTCATTCATAGAGGTCAAGTAACATTTTAGCGATTTTTTAGTACCTTAGATGAGCTGTGTGTCCAAACTTGGCTGATCTGGGCCACAAGATAGTGGGGATCTGAGTCTTCAAGTGGAATTGTCATATAATTGCAAGTTTTTGAATATATGAACCACATTCAGATGTCGTTTACCTTCTCACCATTTTTGAACATACCAAGTCTTCTTATAGAAATTACTAGGTATTACACTCTTATGCTAATGTTCAGAAGGATGATTAAATTTCAAATTTGATATTTACATGTTTTACAATTGAGCTGTTTCAAGTGAGTGTCTTTTTGTAGCTTATTCCACGAAATTGCAACACATTAATCTCTTAATGTGCCCGATTCATGTTGTAGTTTCTATATTGATTTTCAAATGCTTGGTTTGTTAATTTTAACTTATTTGGATTGTGTTTGCCTTATTTTGTATGTGGTGGCCACTGGATTATGTATGTTCCTGGTATTGGATGTGCAGAATCTATAAGATTGGTTTGCTCGTAACAAGCTTATCAACTACATTTGTTGTTTTGTTTTGCTTGAACCTCGCATAGCCCAGGTGATGTTTTTTTATTTGACTCTATTATCTTTCATCTTCTATGTTCATCTGCTTCTGCTGCTAAATTGTTCTATATACATTATTAGTTTTGTTTTGCTTGGACCTATAAGATTGGTTTCTTTTCTCTCTCTCAGACTGCATCTCTCTTTTCTCCAAGCCCTCCACAAAAACTTTAGTGTTCCCTCTGTCTCTCATCTCTTTTTAACGATCCCACAACCCTAAGGATGTGCAGTTGGGCAGTTCCAGATTGCTCTCACTAGAGTTTGTATCTGTGGGTATCAGTATGTACCCTATATCCTTATGTAGGTATCAGTTGGATAAATAGGTGTCCATTGCTTAGAAGAGGAGTGTGGGTTAGTGATATGCCATAAAACAGTGAATGGGTGTACAGGTTTGAGGGAAGCAATAGAGTCCACGTAAAGGGTGATGTGCAGAATATATGATACGCATAGTAGCAGTTGCAGCGAACCGTAGGTCAGTGAATCACTACTGCGGGAGGGGGTTCCTGACTGCAGCAGGGCAGGATATGTAGAAACTGGTAGTAGTAGGTAATATGAGCAATGTGTGTGTGTGTTAGGAATTGAGCAACCTGTGTTACTGTATATAGAGATTGGGACTGCAGTACAGGCAGGTATTTGCTGCGGCAGAGGCGGAGCCCAGAATGGGCGTGGGTGCGCTGCAGCTCAGCCCAAAAATTGTTTCTGTTTTGTTTTGGATCATTATAATGACATAATATGTTAAATAGTAGACGAGTTTGTTCGAGTCACACTTCCTATTATTTGCATGCCAGACTTGATATTTATCTTTTTAAGTCCTTCAATTTAAATCTGTGTCAGTCTTTTATGATATATAAACATCCCCCGAATAAACTCTTGCCTCATTTTATTTCTTATTGCAGTATTTTACTTGATTCAATTATAAAATAGTTGATTTGATTTTCGTAGTAGCTATCCCTAATGCTCTTTTTGTTTGGTATGAATTAGAGTACTGTCGCGCGTTTCCAGTGATGGATAAAGCTTGGTTGCATTATAAAATAGTTGACTTGATATTAAGTAATGTTTTTAACACAAATATTATTGTTTTTGTTGGGGGTCTGATATTTAATTAGCTAATCTAATTTATTTTATTTTTTATTGCACCATTTTACTTGATTCGATTATAAAATAGATGATTTGATTTTCTTACTAGCTCCCTAATGCTCTTTTGTTTGGTGTGAATTAGAGTACAGTCGCACGTTTCCAAAAATGGATAAAGCTTGGTTGCATTTTGAAAGGTTTTGAAGTTACCCATAATAAAGTATTTACTTTTTTATTATTGGATTTACACCATTTTGATATTCATTCTATTTTTTCTTGTAAATATGTAGACACACCTCTAAATACCAACAGGGAGCGATAAATTTTGTAACTACCGCTTTGAAGAATCTAGATAATCCAGAAACAATTTCATATCCTTGTATGAAATGCAAGAACTTGGATTCTCTTGCTGGTTCAACTGTGTATGAGCACTTAGTTTGTAAAGGAATGGATCCATTCTATACTACTTGGGTATTACATGGGGAACAATCTACACCTTATGCAGAGGTGCACCAAGGTACAATATCATCTGATATGTATCAAATGTATGCAAATGCACTTGCTCAAGATGAAGGGACTACAGATTATAGTAGTGATAGAAGAGGATCTGCTAATGTGCCGGAAGATGTTGAAACTCCTTTGTATAACGGTTGCACAAATCAAACAAGATTGTCTGCAACAGTATCTTTATATAAAATCAAAACTACAAATGGTCTATCCAAGGTTTGTTTTGACGAACTTCTTAAAACCGTTGGTAACATGCTTCCAGAAGATAACAAGCTTCCTAAAACCTCATATGAAGCAAAGAAGTTGTTAAAGTCTTTTGATCTAAATTATGAAAAAATACATGCTTATGAGAATGATTGTTGTTTATTTAGAAAAGAACTTGCAGATATGGATAATTGTCCCAAATGTGGTTATTCTCGTTGGAAAGTTAATGACTGCAATATAGAAGATAACAGGAACGAGAACAAGTATAAAAAAAAGATTCCGGTAAAGGTGCTTAGATATTTTTCTATCATACCAAGGCTAAAAAGAATGTTTCTATCAATGGAAACATCTGAACATTTGAGGTGGCATAGCACCAATGCAAGTAAAGATGGCAAGTTACGCCATCCAGTTGACTCATTAGCCTGGAAAGCAATCGACAGAAAGTGGCCCAATTTTGCATCAGATCCACGAAATATAAGACTTGGTCTTGCTGCCGATGGATTTAACCCTTTCAGTAATCTTAGCTCTACCTATAGTTGTTGGCCTGTGATGCTTGTCGCATACAACCTTCCACCATGGTTATGTATGTTGAAAGAACATCTAATGTTGACTTTATTAATTACAGGGCCGAAGCAACCTGGTAACGATATTGATGTTTACTTGCAGCCTCTCATAGAGGATTTAACAGAGTTATGGAACAATGGGGTAGAAGTTTATGATGCATACATTAAGGAAACATTTAATTTGAAGGTGATTTTAATGTGGACAATAAATGATTTCCCTGCCTATGGAAATCTAGCTGGATGTACAACAAAAGAAAAGGCGGCTTGTCCTATTTGTGGTGGTAATACTTTATCAATGTGGCTACCGCATAGCTGTAAGACTATATATATGGCTCATAGAAGATTCCTTCCTTCAGAACACCCATTTCGAACAAAAAGAAGTTGGTTCGATGGAAAACATGAAAATAGGGAAAAACCTATAATAATGACAGGTCGTGATATATTGGAAGCTACTAGTCAAATCGAAAATGACTGGGGGAAGAGAAAACAGAAACCAAAGAAAAGAAAGAAGTCAAATGCTGCAATTGATGGTGAGGTACAAATATGGAAGAAGAGATCAATATTTTTTGAGCTACCTTATTGGAAGGTAAGTCATTTTTAATCAGTATACTTATCTTTTTTTGTCTTAATATTTATGATTTCAAGATATAGTTCATAATAACATTAATTCTTTTTTCTTATTAGGATTTGCTTCTACGCCACAATTTGGATGTAATGCACATTGAAAAGAATGTATGTGAGAGTATACTTGGCACACTTCTAGATATTAAAGGGAAATCAAAAGATGGACTTAATTCTCGAAGATATTTGCAAAAAATGGAAATTAGAAAAGAGTTGCATCCACAGGATAGAGATGGTAAAGTATACCTTCCAGCAGCACCACACACATTATCAAAGACTGAAAAGCAATTATTTTATAATCGGTTAAGAAATTTGAAGGTACCCGATGGGTATAGTTCTGACATTAGGAATTGTTTCTCAAAGGATAACAACATAATAAGTTTGAAATCTCATGATTGTCATGTTTTGATGCAACAATTGCTACCTGTAGCTTTGAAAGATCTCTTACACAAGGGACCGAGAAATGCAATACTTCGACTATGTTCATTTTTTAATGAAATATGCCAAAGGGTTATTGATCGAGACAGATTGGAATGTCTTGAGGCTAAAATTATTGAAACATTGTGCATGTTAGAAAGATATTTTCCTCCTTCTTTCTTTGATGTTATGTCCTAAACCTTGGAAATTTCATTAGCACCGGGCACTTTAGAAATCAAAATAATTGAAGCACAATTAATCCTAGATATATCAATGTGTTCTTCACATGTATCTTTAAATAACCACATCACATCCTTCATAATCTCCTGCTATACAAAAATTTGATAAAAATAGGAAAACCATCAGGGCATGGAGCTATATCTCAAGGCACATCAAATCCTGCTTGCTTAAATTCTGCTTCACTAAAAATGCTTATCCAATGTAGATAAATCCACCAATTGTCAACTGATAAAAACCATACCAATCCATTTATTCTGGTAGTAGTGGCTAGAGGGAAGAAATTCTACTTTTTGTCTTTCGCAGATTATTGGAAGGTCTCATACTCCATACATAGACACAACCTGCCTCCTGATTGGTGCTGCCATTTGGCAAAGTTCTGCAACAATATTATCTTTATTGGTCCTCAATGACATCAAATACACACAACATTGTCTAGTCAAGTTGTTTTTTCTACTAAAGAGAAAAATGACTTACCTGTTTAATCCTCTCACTTCAGTTTCAGTTGAATACTAGCAATACTTGTTCTCTTCTCTTCTATCACAGGTAGGTTGGTCCTTTCCTCTAGATGTTAAAATTGACCACCATAAATTTCCACATTCAAACTTCTACCAGAATGTTTTGCTTTGCTGTGTATCATCAGTAATCTAGCAAATTTTTAGTGGCTTTTGTAACTTGATGGCATCTGGACTTTGCAGTTCCCAATTTGCTCTCCGATCATATCTATACATCTTTTTTCATGCATTAGTAGCGGGACCTGCATCTTGGTTCTACAATGAGGAAAGGTGTGTTCTTCATCTCATCTTCAAAATGTTATAACTTTTTGCAGCTTCTGCACGTATTTCAATTGCAGTATAAGCTTTATTATTGTTAACTTCTTCTTTTTTACCTTCTCTCCATGAAAATCTAGGTTCAAGTGTTCTACTCAGTCAGACTCTTTCTGGGCCTAGTCTCAACTATTACAGAGAGTATTCTGGTTGTTGCTCTTTCCAGAAAGTATGGAAAAAGGCTTGGTACTTATACACTTGCGATGTTGTCCTTAACCAGTGGTTGCTTCTTTGCAAGTACAAGTAAATTTCTTACTTCGAGGATCTTATAATTTTCAATACTATTGATATCCAGTGCACTTATGGGAAGAGTTGTTTAAGGTTTTACTTTTTCCCCTTATGGATTATATGTATTTTAATGGTGTACTCCTACAAATACAGATGACTTCTTCTTGTTAAACCTGTTTAAAATGGTTCACATTTTATATCCTCATCCATACTCTCTCTAATACCTAAGTTCTTTTGCAGGTTTTCTGCCAAGTACTTTTTCTATGTATGCTGTCACTCTTTCATCAGCTCTATTTATTCTTGAGAAATATGCTTTGGCAGTTGCTGTAGCTGCTGCTGGAGTGATCATTGGCTGGCCTTTCTCTATTTTAGTTGTTTTACCAGTTACAGTAGCTTCATTATATTATGGAAATTTTAAGCAGGTGTTTTTGTCAGGGCTGATGTCATCTCTCTGTATTCTTGTAAGTTCTCTAGTAATATTATTACTATCTTTGTACCCGGATTGTTTATCGGTTACTTGTTTTTTGCTTTCAGCATTTTACTACAATCCTTTTGTACTCTGAATATTGTTTTCTTTCAGTTTGCTTTAACACCTGTTAAATTTCTTCTTCTTCTTAGGTTCTCTCTGTTCTTTCTGATAACTACTGCTACGGAAGATGGACATCTTCGATTCTCAATCTGTTGCAGTATAACGTACTGGGAGGTGGTGAGAGCCACTTGTATGGAACGGAAGGGCCCATGTTCTATTTCAAAAACACATTCAACAATTTTAACTTCTGCTTCATCCTTGCTCTTCTTTTCTAATTAGTGTGTCTTTTCATTTGCAGCTCTCGAGTCGTTGATCTTATCCGCCACATGCACACCAAGAAGTAGATTCTCCTTCTGTGACGATGTTCTTCTCTGGTTAATTGAGTTTCTAGTTTCATTTTTGCGAGGTTTGATGGAAATTTTGAGTTTTTTGTTGTTGTCAAGAAATAAGTATTTGTTGGCCTGTATGCTAGTTGTATCGGCATGAGACTCTAATTTGAACCATGTAGTTGTATGGGAAGAGGCTGACTCTTGCATCAATTTGTAACAACTCTTTGACTAGATGAATCAATATATCCCCTGCTTAAAAAAATAGCTATGTTCTGTGAAGTTGATGCTCTGACTCTTGTTGCACATTTGATACTTTTTGTGTACCTGCACGAGCTCATTTGCTTGGTCAAAGAATTCTTCTCATCATGTTTCTCAGTATTGATAAGCAGTACCCATTTGAAAATATATAGCCAATATGGTTTTATTACTTTACTACAACGTAGCTGTAGCGTTGTTGATGAATATTTGACAACATATAGAAGATATTGTGTAAGAACTATTTTACAACATTAACGAAATGTTGTTAACACCTATAAGACAATGAAGAAGAAATATTGTGAAATACATATATACAACGTTTGTAAATAGTTGCTCATGTAAGAATGACAATATTGAAACAATGTTGTTAATGGTAGTTTGCAATATTTATAAAACATTGTTGAAAGCTGTAATGCCAACAAATTGAAACCGTTGTTAAACCTAATATTTACAACGTTCTAGAATCGTTGTTACAATGATAAAACATGTAGTCAAAAATTGTGTTCACAACGTGTGGTGCAACGATAGCCCGATGTTGTAAAAGCATTTCAAACTTTCTACAACTCCTCGAGCAACAACATTTTTAAAAACATTGTAAAAAGGTATTAACAACGTATATCCAACGTTGTAGAAAGGGTTTTTTGTTGTAGTGGTATGTGCACATAAAGTGAGAAAAATAGTAATGGCACGAACAAGAGAAGCAAGAACCAAATATGACAGAAAAGAAACAACAATATAGAAAATGCATAAATTACTGTATAGTGGGCAAGGTATACTTGCCTGGTGGCAGCGCGAAGAACCAATAAAATACCGTCAACTAGTAAGCCATACAGTCCAAGTCATCACAACTGTCTCCTAAAGCTGAAACAAACATTACCAATATTCTCAGAATAGTCAAATTAGCTAGGATTGCATGTCCTTAAGTCCAATTCTGGACACAGGAACAAAACGATAATTTTGGGCAAAAACGGTGTCCGCCGTTGGACCCGCTTTGCACCGAAAAGCGTGCCAGAGTCAACGGTCTCTAAAGTTGTCAAACTACATGTCTACGGATCCGGTTTTCCGATACAAACCCAACCGTATGTCTAGAGTTGGATTTCGACGGGCCGTGCACAAAATCGCCCGTTGAGTGGAACTGTGGGGCCCACAAAACGGTGATTTTATCAACGGTCTCAGAATTGGACCAAACTTGGCATGCAGGACCAGAAAAATAATATGGTTATGTTGGCACAAGTTTTATCTCGATCTGACGATCGTGCACAAAGTAATTGGAGAATTTGCAAGGTGCACGATACGGTGAATTTCGACGGATACGCATCAAATTCGTCGCACACACGCGACCAATTCGAATTCCGTCAAAGCCCATACGACCACGTAACCATTACGCAGCTTTCGATGCCTTCGGTTCACGACCACGTCGTCCGGATTGGCGTGACGCACATCGTGTGGAACAATTTCAATGTTTTCAAAACAGGTTTTTGGGAAACTTTGGGATTCGATTTCTCGACGCTCAGTCGATGAATTCAAATTCCGCAAGAAGGGATTCAAAGCCCTACATGTTGTCTAAAAGTCTCTTCAAATAGTTTTTCTAATATTGGACTGGATTGATCGGGAACGATCCTCGAACATGGGGGTTTGGGCTGAACTAGTGCTCTGTTTTCTACAGGTTTTCGACCAACTTTGGGTCGATCTCACGGACTGGTCGTGCACCCTATACGTAATCTAAATACTGGGGTTTAGAGGCGGTCATGTTGGCTTTCCAGAATAATTTACGGGACAACAATCGGTTAAGTGTATGCGGAGAAAAACGGTGTCGAAGTTACCTCCGCGGCTGTAACTGTCGCTGTGCCACCCGCGCCTGTGCGCGCGCGCGCGGAGCTCTCCGTCCGGCCTGGCGGTGCGCGGCGGCGCCGAGGGCGCGCACGAGAGTCGCCCAGGGGAGGAGAGGTGGTAGCGCGGCGTTAGGGTTTGGTTCTCAACTTCTTTCTCCTCTCGACTCTCTCGATACTTCGGGTTCGGCTGGGATTAAGAGAGCAGTGCTCTCGGCTTATATATACGATATAGTAGAAAGCCGGGGGGGTCGGTTTGTGGGGGTTTCGGGTTAAGTTAGCTGTGTGGGTATGATAAGGGGTCTCGGGCTGGGAACTGCTGGCTTCTAATATATATATAGTGTATTTATATATACACACATAATTAGTTAAAATACCTATGTATATTTATATGTATATATACTTATATGTATACACACATATATATATAATATATATTTATATATAAATACATAAATACACATATACAACATATATTTAGATATACACGTATAGGTATGCATACACTACACACACATATATATATATATATATATATATATATATATATATATATATATATATATATATATTTATATGTACGTATAAATACACTCACCTATAATATATATATATATATATATATATATATATATATATATATATATATATATATATATATATATATTCCATTATATATATATGTATACATACACATATACACGATATTTATTTATACATATATATATATATACACACATACACATTAATATATATTTATATATACATACCAATACATATGATACAATATAATATATTTATATATATATACATACAAATATACATGTACAACGTATATATTCATATACACATATACATTATATTTATTAGACAATAAAATAATATAACCAATACAATAATAATATTAGATAACAATCTCAATAAATAATAATAATAATAATAATACCCATTTGTATAAATAACCAAAAATTTAGGAAATATTGTTAAGTCTACCCAAAAAGCTAGAAAATATTTGTACATACCTAAAAGTAGGTCTACTTAGGCTTGGGCTTGGTTTGGGTCCAATCTGCACTAGTTTGGTACAACCGGGTATCCTAAAACTAAATATTATAATTAATAAATAAATAATCTTCGATAAGGGTTACGTCGCAACTTGGCCTGGTTTTCCTAGTTAGGACATCACTATGGCTTGGCTTTCCCTACCAGGGCTAATACACTAGTCAAAGCACGTCACTGAATTGTCTGTGCCACGGTCTCCAATTCCTAATCATGGCTAAAATCATCTACCGTAATAATTATCTAAATAATTATTTATAAAATCCAAAAATCACCATTAAATCAAAAAAAATAAAATATCTTGAAATTTTTGGGTAGGGGAGCTACACGCTATCCGCAGCATCCTGCGGGTTTCGATCTGCTGTTTCCGTGGCCGCAACCCGCTGTTCGCGTGTTCTGGAGTTTTTCGAGTTCGTGTGGATTTTTCTAATTCCCTATTTTGCACCTGAGAGCTCTAGCCGAGCATCCAAGGTATATTTTCTGTGTCCCTGTGTCCCTTCCATTGAGTCGATGATGACATGGTCCCCGATCCCGCTATGGGAATCGGATCGATTCATGGTTTCGAATTTTTCCGAATGATTCTGTAGCTTGGACTTTGTTTTGTGATTTCTGTGGTTTCTCGGAATTTCCGAGTTAAGTTCAAATTTTCCCAAATTATCTCTTATATGGTTCTGTGATCATTTTCTTATTAGATTGGTTATGTGGTTTTCGGTTTTCCAAAATTTCATTTCGGGTTTTCCGAAATTTATTTCGGAAACGTTCTGTAGTTTTTGGTTATATTTTATGGTTTATAATTTAGCTATCTTTGGTTTGGGATATGTAATGGTGTTGATTAGCATTTTCCCAGGATTGGGTTGTCCCAATTATAGAGGAGGTGCTGCCCAAATTTTCAAAAAATATATTAAAGTTTGAATAAAACTATTTCTAAATCTCGGCCTTTGCAAAACGAATTACAACTTGAATGGTTGGTTTTAAATATGGTTTTTGTATCATTTTCGGGCAATGACCGTATCGGTCTGTAGACCCTAGCGAAATACAAACGAAACCGAAATTTCCGGACGTTGAGGCATAAGCTAGAATACAACATGATATTTTGGACCAAGTCTGAGACTTACCATATTTTTTTATATTTTTAAATTAAATTATTATTTTAGAACGTATTACTGGCCAATAGTATTTTGAGTGCAGGGCCTCGGCCTGCTGAATGGACCACTTCCGGCGTTCAGAGCTCACCAGCAATTAAATTACTTTAAATTCAATTAATTTATGTAAAGTGTTGTAAGGACATAAGCACAGTCTTTATTTCTTTTCTCTGTGGTTTTGTAATTGCATAATATAGTTTTGTTTTCTTTTGGTTTGTTTTTCTGGTTTCGTTAGTTATCGATAATCGCGTAGAATAATAAATTGAATATTAATTTGATATAGAAAATTAAATAATTTTCTCACATTTAGTTAATAATAAAATATAAGTTTATATTATTTAAACAAATTCATATTTTATCATTTAAAGAAAAATCTAGTTATATATATATATATATATATATATATATATATATATATATATTTTCTAGTTATATATATATATATATATTTTTTTTTTCTAGTTATATATATATATATATATATATATATAAATATATATATATATATATATATATATATATATATATTTATATATATATATATATATTTTTTCTAGTTATATATATATATATATATATATATATATATATATATATATATATATATATTTATATATATATATATATATATATATATAATACGAAAACATCAAGTTTTGCCAAATAACCTGTAAATACCATTTTTTCTAGTAAAACATTAAATTGACTTTTACTTCGCAAATTATTAATCGTAAATTGTATCGAAAAGCGTGTTCTGGTAAGAATAACATAAAAATTGATTAGGATTAATTTTAGAAATTGTAACTAGCACACCTAGACATGGTTCAAATATGTTTCTAAGAAGGGATTCTCAACTGTAGGATTTCGAGGACGAGTCTGAATTCTTCCCCGGTATCGATTTCAAATCCAGTCATAAACCAAGGCAAGTACGGTTATGTTTATTTTTTTAATTTAATTAGTAACTGTAATTGCAAGATTAAACCACATTGCTACACGGAACTCTCTCCTAGAGTATTGATTGTTATTGATTGTGGGATTGGGGGAGTAGTTTAGTGTTCTATGACCAATACCTTCATATTGCATAATTGTGCGAGCTTACTCCTTTTCACACGGAGATAAGCCGTATCGTATCACTAGGATACTATTGTACAACCCAAGCCGGTCATAAGCATTACATACTCAAATCACATTGTTCTCAATTATGGAAAATATTGTTCAAGTATTTCAAACTGTTTTAAATTGCTAATTTTTAATTATTAGTTGAATTGTTAAATTTTTATAATTGTACTTTGCTCCTTTTCTGACTGGATTCTCTACCCCCAATAGGTTCCATTGATAATGCTGAGCTATTGATTAATAGCTATTATGATCCTGAGCTTTACCCAGCTGTGCTGCCAGAGTCCCAATCAGACGATGTTGATCTCGGGCCTGATGAGCCAACTTTCTAAATGATGACATTTCCTTTTTAGTTTTGATGTTTGGATTAAAAGACAATTTTATATTATCAGATGTATCAGATAAAACTTTTGTTGGACAAAGTTTTAATATTCGTAATTTAGAAGTTGTGATAAATATATTTTGTGTTGTTGAGATTACCTGCTAGTAGATATAGCTTACTGCCGCCGTCTCACAACGGTGCAGGCTGGACATGATCCGATTCGACCCAACAATTTGGGACCGGGTCGTGACATATTTTTAGTGGTGGCCCATGCAGGTCGATCAACAACTTAGGTAAACATATTTAGAAACAATTAAAACACTAGAACATTAATTTGTCACAACATTGGACCGAAATGTATTATAAATAAATATTTTTGTTTGTTATAGACTGGTAGGCTACCTTGCTTATGTTTTGCAATCCTAAACCTTCCAGAGTATGGCCACAGACAAGACCAACACTGTTGGCGATGGGTTGTCATCACCCGATCACACCCCACCTCCTCAATCAAGTCCGGATCCTACACCTCGACAACTGACCGATCGTCCCTATAATGCACCAGCACCCCGTAGATTTTACACTACAACTCAAGTGTTAGATCCTACATCTTCTCGGACCGAACAGCAAGCTCCTGCGGAAGTGCCCGATCCAGCTGCCCCACTAGTGACCGTGAACCCCACCAACCTCGTAGGCCTGCTACGAGGAGTGCTTGAGGCACAAAGAACTCAAGCTGAAGCTCATCGCGAACAGACTGCGATTATGAGAGAAGGCATGGAGAATGCCCACAATATGGCTATGGCTGTACTGAAGAGAGGAGAAGCAGCCCAATCTAAACCAAGGCATGCTAAAGTCGGCGATATTGAAAAATTTAAGAAGATGGGCCCTCGACCTTTCAAAGGAACCGAGGGAATCATCTACGCCGATGAATGGCTTGACAGCATGGAGCGTCTCCTCAGCGTTGCTCGACTTCCAGATGACCTTCAAGTTGAAGCTGTGGGACTCCAACTGCTAGATGTAGCAAGCACCTGATATCGGAATGAACCCCGACTCCAGGACAGGCAGCTTGACTGGAACACCTTTAAGAGGTTGTTCCGCAGGAAGTTCTTCCCAACATCAGAGTTGCGGGAGATGGAAAGACAGTTCCAGAATCTGAAGTAAGGGAACATGACGGTTGGTGAATATGCGGCAAAGTTTGGTCAACTTAGTCGCTTTGCCAAGAACTTGGTTGCTGACCCCGCCGATCGTGCTGAAAGATTCAGGTATGGACTAAGGGAAGAAATTCGCACCCCTGTGATCGCAGGTGGCGCCAAGACGTATGAGAGGATCTTAATACGAGCTCAGAATATAGAAAAGAGTTAGCCTGCTCGCTCAAAGAGGGAGTATTCTGGAACTAGCAACTTCCAGAGTAACCAGAAGAGGCCCAACCACAACAATAACAACAGGCCTTCTCACCACCACCAGCAGCATCATCAGGCGAGGACCAATGACAGAGCGCCTCAAAAGCAGATTCCTGTCTATGATTTCTACAAGTGGCCAGGACATCAGGCGAACATCTGCAAGAAAAGGCTAGGACACTGCCTAGTTTGTGGGTCTGCCACCCACCAAGTGAGGGACTGCCCCACGGCATTCAACCGGACCGGAACAACACAGTAGAAGGCTCCTCTACCCACTCAGCAACAATAGTTTGGGCAACACCAACAGAAGACTGGGCGAGCTTTTGCCCTAACAGCAGATGAGAAAGAGCCAGAGCATGAACCTACCGCTGATGTCATCACAGGTTCCATTTATGTGCATTCACATCCTGCTTTAACATTATTTGATTCGGGTGCTTCACACAGTTTTATAGCAACAAAATTCATCTCTACACACCACCTAGTTACAGGATTTAACAAGAAGATATGTAGAGTTATGACTAGTGGTGGACCCATACCCATCACTGAGACCTGTAACTGCCCTATAACTATCTCAGGACACAATTTCTTAGCACCCTTACTTGTGATGCCCTTACCTAACTATGATGTAGTCCTAGGAATGGACTTGTTAAGTAAGCAGCATGCGCTGATAGATTGTCACAGAGGATGTGTAGTCTTCAGCCCACCTGGAGAGCCGAAGTTTGAAATCTCTCGAGCTCCGGAAGATATGGAGGGTATTACTTACTCCTCTATCACCGAAGAACCCGGACCTCCTCATCCTATCATAGCAGAATTCAGGGACGTCTTTCCTGATAGTCTTCCAGGATTACCCCCAGATCGAGATGTAGAATTCACTATCGACCTAGTTTCCGGCTCTGCCCCTATTTCTCGGGGATGCTACAGAGTCAACCCTAAGGAGGCCAAGGAAATGAAAGATCAGATCAATGAGCTAAAGGCCCTTGGATTTATCAGAGATGGAGCTTCACCCTGGGGAGCACCTATCTTGTTTGTGTCCAAGAAGGATGGGACTGTCCGGATGTGCATGGACTACAGGACGCTGAACAACATCACCATCAAGAACAAGTACCCTCTACCCCGGATCGATGACCTGTTTGATCAACTAAGTGGAGCTAAGGTATTCTCGAAGATAGACCTTCGATCTGGCTACCATCAAATCAAGGTCAGGAATGAGAATATTCCAAAGATGACATTCAACACCAAATATGGTAAGTATGAATTTTTGGTCATGCCGTTTGGAAATGCCCCTGCGGTATTCATGAACCTTATAAACAAGGTCTTCCATGAATATCTGGATCAGTTTGTTGTTGTCTTCATCGATGACATCCTGATCTACTCGAAGACCGAAGAAGAGCATGAAGAGCACCTGAGGAAAGTTTTAGAAACTTTAAGGAAGGAAAAGCTCTATGGTAAGCTATCTAAATGTGAATTCTTCTTAGACAAGGTAGATTTTCTGGGCCATGTTGTCAAAGGAGAAGGAATTTTGGTGGATCCAAAGAAGATAGCTGCTATTGAGAAGTAGAGTACACCAAGTTCAGTTGCTGAAATCAGAAGTTTCTTGGGCTTAGCTGGCTATTACCGAAAATTTGTGAAGGATTTTGCCAGGATTGCTGAGCCGATCACGAAGATCACAAGGAAGAATGAAGAATTTGTGTGGACTGAAGCTTGCCAGACAACATTTGAGGAACTGAAGAAGAGACTTACAACGGCACTGATACTTGCGCTACCCGCAGGTACCGACGGTTTCTCAATTTACAGTGATGCTTCTGGTAAAGGATTGGGTTGTGTTCTTCAACAACACGGGAAAGTAATTGCTTACGCATCTAGGCAATTACGGACTCATGAGAAGAACTATCCCACGCATGATTTGGAGCTTGCAGTAGTTATTTTTGTACTGAAGCTGTGGAAGCATTATCTCTATGGAGAGAGAGTGAAAATATTTACAGACCACAAAAGTCTTAAATATGTTTTCACTCAGAAGGAGCTGAACATGCGACAGAGACGATGGCTGGAGCTGATGAAAGATTCGACATCGACCTGCAGTATCATCCGGATAAGACTAATGTTGTTGCAGATGCACTTAGTCGATACCCGATAGCAATGTTTTTGACCAAGGAGCGGCATTTGCTGGAAGACATAGAGAAGCTTGGACTGGAGATTGTACTGCCTGAAGAGGAAATGAAGAAACTGGGAAGAGAAGCAATTGTATCAGGAGCTGAATCATCAATGATACAGTTACAAGTGCGTTCAAGTCTGATGGATAAAGTCAAGGAGACACAATTTCAAGACGAGACGCTTTGCAAACTCAGAGATCAAGTGTTGGCAGGAACACTTGAAGGATTCTCAATCGCCAGCGACGGAGCATTAAGGCATGGTACGAGGCTTTGCGTACCAACTGGCAAACTGAGGAATGAGCTGATGCAAGAAGCGCACCAGTCGTAGTATTCCATACATCCAGGAGCTAACAAAATGTATCGGGATATGCGTACTGTAGTGTGGTGGTACGGAATAAAGAAAGACGTATCCAGATTTGTGGCTAGATGCTTGATTTGTCAACAAGTGAAAGCTAGCAGACAGAGACCAGCAGGACTGTTGCAGCCGCTAGACATTCCAGAGTGGAAATGGAAACACATAACGATAGACTTTGTGTCAGGATTACCTCGATCCCAAGGAGGGAAGGATGCCATTTGGGTTATTATGGACCGACTGACGAAGTCAGCTCACTTTATTCCCTTCAAGATTGGTCTATCCATCGAGAAGTTGGCAGCACTGTACATGCAGTATATCTACCGGATTCATGGAGTTCCGGTAAGTATCGTATCTGACAGAGATACCAGCTTCACCTCTCACTTTTGGAAGAGCTTGCATGACAGTTTGGGAACACAATTGAAGTTCAGCACCGCCTACCATCTCCAGACTGACGGACAATCGGAGAGAACCATCCAGACGCTAGAGGATATGCTGAGATCTTGCGTCTTAGAATTTGGAGGGTCTTGTGAAGACCATTTGCACTTGGTAGAGTTCTCCTACAACAACAGCTACCAAGCTAGCATTGGTATGACTCCATTCGAGGTACTCTATGGACGTCGTTGCCGTACTCCACTTGCTTGGGATGACGTAGGAGAAAGAGTATTGATTGGACCTGAAATGGTGACCGGTGCAGCAGAGAAGGTAAAGGTAATCAGAGACAAGCTCAGGATTGCTTAGGACAGACAGAAGCATTGGGCTGACAGCAGTCATCAACCACTGGAGTTCGAAGCAGGAGATAGTATTTTCGTCAAGATTTCCCCTACCCGAGGAACTATCAGATTCGGCAGAGTAGAAAAGCTGAGCCCCAAGTACATCGGCCCATTCGAAGTTTTGAGCCGAGTTGGAGAAGTAGCGTACCGATTAGCTCTACCAGCTAATCTTGAAGGCGTGCACAACGTCTTCCATATTTCACAGCTCAGACGCTACATCCTGGATCCGAGCCACATCTTGGAGCATTTGGAGCTGGAGATTGGACCCAGTCTCACAGTACCAGAGAAGCCAGTAGCGATTTTAGACAAGGGTGAGAAGAAAACCAGGAACTCTGTGACGCCTATAGTCAGAGTTATGTGGCGACACAATTCCCCATGCGAGTCTACCTCGGAGCGAGAAGATGAGATGCGGGAGCAGTATCCGAATCTATTTGAGACCTGAGGTAACTCCTAACCCTATCCTTTAATTTCGAGGACGAAATTTTCTAAGGAGGGAAGGTTGTGAAACCCGTAATTTTAATTAATTAATTTAGTGTTTATTATAGTTAGATTAAAATTTTATTTTTACAAAAATGAATAAATTAGATTTTTGTTGTCTGGCCTAGTCCCGAACCCATTTCCGAGTCCAAATCTATTTTGAAATTATTTTAGGAATTATACAAAGTAAGTTTCAAATTTTTCTAAAAAACATATATATATTATAAAAAAACCTTTTCCTAATAACAACTCTAATTAATTCCTTCTCTTACTTCCCAACTCCAGCTTTCAATCGACCTCTTCATGTTCTCTTCCCGACCGAACGGCCAACGGCCGCGTCCCCTTCCCTTCCGAAAACTTCCTACCCTTCCTTTCCCCTCCCGTAACCCACAAATCCTCCCTATAAAACCCTCTCCATCACTCATCCCTCTCCATCACTCAGCCTCTCCCCAAAACCCCTCCCCAAGCCCTAGCTCCGCCCGAGCCCTTTCGGCACCCCAATCCGGCGCCCCTCCGGCGATCCTGAGCTCCCGCCGGCTCCGCCCGAGCCCGGTGACCACCCAGGCCGAGCGGTGACCCCGCCGCTGCTGTTCCCGAGCCGTCCGCGGCCACCCGCAGCCAGTCCGACTGTCGGCCACCGGACGACTCCCTGTGCGGCGCCTCCCGCCGTCGAACCTTCCGTGCGGCCCCTCTAGGCCGACTCCTCCTCCGCCCGTTTCCAGAGCCCGATTCGGTCGACCGCCCTTCGCGTGCCCCTGTCCTCGCAGATTCGCTGTCCCAGCGGCTATTCCGTGCCCTGACCCACTGTCCGCAGCATCCTGCGGGTTTCGATCTGCTGTTTCCGTGGCCGCAACCCGCTGTCCGCGTGTTCTGGAGTTTTCCGAGTTCGCGTGGATTTTTCTAATTCCCTATTTTGCACCTAAGAGCTCTAGCCGAGCATCCGAGGTATATTTTCTGTGTCCCTGTGTCCCTTCCGTTGAGTCGACGATGGCATGGTCCCCGATCCCGCTATGGAAATCAGATCGATTCGTGGTTTCGAATTTTTTCGAATGATTCTGTAGCTTGGACTTTGTTTTGTGCTTTCTGTGGTTTCTCGGAATTTTCGAGTTAAGTTCAGATTTTCCCAAATTATCTCGTATATGGTTCTGTGACCATTTTCTTATTAGATTGGTTATGTGGTTTTCGGTTTTCCAAAATTTCATTTCGGGTTTTTTCGAAATTTATTTCGGAAACGTTCTGTAGTTTTTGGTTATATTTTATGGTTTATAATTTGGCTATCTCTGGTTTGGGATATGTATTGGTGTTGATTGGTATTTTCCCAGGATTGGGTTGTCCCAATTATAGAGGAGGTGCTGCCTAAATTTTTGGAAAATATATTAAAGTTTGAATAAAACTATTTCCAAATCCTGGCCTTTGCAAAACGAATTACAACTTGAATGGTTGGTTTTAAATATGGTTTTTGTATCATTTTCGGGCAATGACCGTATCGGTCTGTAGACCCTAGCGAAATGCAAACGAAACCGAAATTTTCGGACGTTGAGGCATAAGCTAGAATGCAACATGATATTTTGGACCAAGTCTGAGACTTACCATATTTTTTTATATTTTTAAATTAAATTATTATTTTAGAACGTATTATTGGCCAATAGTATTTTGAGTGCAGGGCCTCGGCCTGCTGAATGGACCGTTTCCCGGCGTTCAGAGCTCACCAGCAATTCAATTACTTTAAATTCAATTAATTTATGTAAAGTGTTGTAAGGGCATAAGCCCAGTCTTTATTCCTTTTCTCTGTGGTTTTGTAATTGCATAATATAGTTTTTTTTTCTTTTGGTTTGTTTTTCTGGTTTCGTTAGTTATCGATAAACGCGTAGAATAATAAATTGAATATTTATTTGATATAGAAAATTAAATAATTTTCTCACATTTAGTTAATAATAAAATATAAGTTTGTATTATTTAAACAAATTCACATTTTCTCATTTAAAGAAAAATCTAGTTTTATATATATATATATTACGAAAACATCAAGTTTTGCCAAATAACCTGTAAATACCATTTTTTCCAGTAAAACATTAAATTGACTTTTACTTCGCAAATTATTAATCGTAAATTGTATCGAAAAGCATGTTCTGGTAAGAATAACATAAAAATTGATTAGGATTAATTTTAGAAATTGTAACTAGCACACCTAGACATGGTTCAAATATGTTTCTAAGAAGGGATTCTCAACTGTAGGATTTCGAGGACGATTCTGAATTCTTCTCCGGTATCGATTTCAAATCCAGTCATAAACCAAGGCAAGTACGGTTATGTTTATTTTTTTCAATTTAATTAGTAACGGTAATTGCAAGATTAAACCACATTGCTACACGAAACTCTCTCCTAGAGTATTGATTGTTATTGATTGTGGGATTGGGGGAGTAGTGTAGTGTTCTATGACCAATACCTTCATATTGCATAATTGTGCGAGCTTACTCCTTTTCACACGGAGATAAGCCGTATCGTATCACTAGGATACTATTGTACAACCCAAGCCGGTCATAAGCATTACATACTCAAATCACATTGTTCTCAATTATGGAAAATATTGTTCAAGTATTTCAAACTGTTTAAAATTGCTAATTTTTAATTATTAGTTGAATTGTTAAATTTTCATAATTGTACTTTGCTCCTTTCCTGACTGGATTCTCCACCCCCAATAGGTTCCATTGATGATGCTGAGCTATTGATTAATAGCTATTATGATCCTGAGCTTTACCCAACTGTGCTGCCAGAGTCCCAACCGGACGATGTTGATCTCGGGCCTGATGAGCCAACTTTCTAGATGATGACATTTCCTTTTTAGTTTTGATGTTTGGATTAAAAGACAATTTTATATTATCAGATGTAGCAGATAAAACTTTTATTGGACAAAGTTTTAATATTCGTAATTTAGAAGTTGTGCCAAATATATTTTGTGTTGTTGAGATTACCTGCTAGTAGATACAGCTTACTGCCGCCGTCTCACAACGGTGCAGGCTGGGCATGATCCGATTCGACCCAACAATTTGGGACCGGGTCGTGACATAAAATCTATAAACACTACTACAAGATCAGTCAATATATTGCACATGAAAGATTACAAACATGTAGCAAAGAGTAGACATGGCAGTTGACTCAATAGGTTGTGATACTTTTGTTAATAAGATGGATAAATTTTACATGTCCAACTTTGTAATTTAGTTCTAAAGAAAACTAATAAATGTTAGTCCCGAAATAGATCTAGATGGAAGAATGATCAGAAAATAGAGACTTCTTGCAAATAAATTTGCTCTCTATTCACTACTAGAAAAATGACGTTTCTTGGCGGTTTTTTCCTTGATGGTCGTTAAAAACCAAAAACAAAAGGGCTTATCTTGACGTTTTTGGACTTACACCAAGAAATGCTAAGTTTATGTCAATTTAGCAATTTTATAGTATAATAGTTGACGGTTTTAGAGGATCCGTTAAGAAGTATCAATTTATTTATTGACAGTTTGGTAATAACCGTCAACTATCGTATATACGAAAATTTGTCGCAATTTTTTCTGCTACCATTATAGTAGTTTTTTTGAAAAAAATTATTGTGGGATTTATGTTGACGGTTGTCCGAAAATCTAATATCTAAAAGAAATATGTATATCCTCGAGCCCTCCCCATGCTCTTCATTCTTCTTCATTCTCCTCTTAAATATTGGTAATTTCTATGGGCACTACCAAAATTGCTAGGGGGCATCAATTGCTAGGGGGCAGCCCATGAATGTGGAGAAATTGCTAGGGGGCACCCAAAAATTGCTAGGGGCAGCCCAACCCCCCCAAACCCAAAAATTTTATTTCATTTTCATTATTGACTCTCTCTCCTCAAGAAGAAAAGAAAGAAAGCTCTCTCCCTCTCCCTCTCCATCTCCATCTCCTAAACCCTAATTTCTTCTTCTCCATCACTCCATTCTCAATCATTTCACGAAGATTCTCGAAGAGATGACACGCAAGTCAAAGCAACCGGAATCCAGGTACGTTCTTCCCTAATTTCTTCGAATTTTTTTTACATTATATTCGAAACCCTAGAATTGGTTTAATTCTTGAAAAAGTTTTTGTAAAATAGGTTTATAATCTCTTGCACGTTCTCTTCCCTTATTTTCGAACACAAGAAACCCGAAATTTATGTTGAAACCCTAACCCTAGAACACGACAAAGTAGGATGTCGTTATTGGAGTTCGGGTTCACGACAGTAGGACTGCCAGGAATGTGGCAGTCCTAATGAAAATTAGGATTGCCACAGTCCTGACAGTCCTATTCTGAAAGAGGACTGCCAGGGTCCTGGCAGTCCTATTCTTTTTGCCTCAACAATATATCTGCATAAGTTCTCCTACAGGAAAAACTGTTTGAGCAATCATGAGACAGGGATTTGAGTGACCACTGTTTGAGCCACTTCGGAGTGTTTGACAAAGCGTTTGTGACAATGGATTGACATAGGTTAGAGAGGTATTTGGACAAATGTGTACTCCATGTTGTATGACTTGATACTGGCGATATGGATATTTATCATATTTCCAGTGGCTTGATACAGGCGTTATCCTTTAAAAACTCATTTGGTAATTATTTCTTTAACTCATTTTGCTACAATTGCACTTATTATATCCTTCCAATGTGTCCATGTTTGCAGCTCATGTTATCATTGATGTGAAACTTGTAGCATGGGAAAGAATGGTTTCAACTGATATAGTTATTTCACACTACGTTATCTTACATTGCGTTGTGAGCTACTTCCTGATGTTGAGCTGAATTTTCTGTTACAGCAAAACAAAGTGGAATTGTGATGCATAACTAATGGGCATAAAAGTGAGGAAACATTGAAAGAACTGTGTCGAAGCCACCGGTACCCCAAGCTCGGTCGAAGCCAGAGTGAGAACTGTGTCGCGATCGCCAACGAGCTGGAGCGCATCGACGACGATGTCGAGTTCCCCTTAATGCATAATATGAAGTCTCGTACAAAAATCCGGCATGATATGTAGTTGGATGTTCAAAATTATTTTGTATTTGGATGTAATTTGGATGTGATTGTTGTTGTTTGAAAACTTGACTTGTGGATTTTAGGGTATTTTGTCGTATACTTCATTTCGGATAATTTGTCGGATATTTTTTGAAGGATATGTTGTTGTTTGAAAACTTGACTTGTTGGATATTTTGTCGGATATGTTGTTATTTTTATGTAAGTTGGATCCGATTGTCGTAATTTGGATACGTAATAGTGATGTTGTTATGTGGATATTTTTGTGTATAAACTCTCTTTGGATACCTAATTGAAACTCTCTGTGAGGAGATTTTGTATTTCAAACTCTCCTCACAGAGAGTTAGTATCAGGACTGTCACCCACCAGACAGTCCTACACTAAAGTGGCTTAAAGTGTCTCGGTTTACCAATAGCGTTAAGGCTGTCAAATTTCTGTTTCAAAAACGTTTTTTTACATACATAACTATTGTACAAACAAAGCAGAGGCAGAGATAAAGAGCAGCCTCGTTACCAAATAAAGTTCCATCTGCTTGTGATTTAGAAGAAATATATATATACCAGAGAGTTTAAATTAGGACTGCCACACTCCTGGCAGTCCTACTTTAGAGTAGGACTGCCAGCACCCTGGCAGTCCTACTTTAGTGTAGGACTGCCAGGGGTGTGGCAGTCCTAATTTAAACTCTCTGTAACCGGATCCTCACAGAGAGTTAAAATTAGGACTGCCATACCCCTGGAAGTCCTACTCTAAAGTAGGACTGCCAGCACCCTGGCAGTCCTACTTTAGTGTAGGACTGCCAGGGGTGTGGCAGTCCTAATTTTAACTCTCTGTGAGGAGAGTTTGTATTTAAAACTCTCCTAACAGAGAGTTTCAATTAGGACTGCCAGCACCCTGGCAGTCCTACACTAATGTAGGACTGCCAGGCTCCTGGCAGTCCTATTTGAAACTGTAGCAGCCGAACGGCCACAACGATTTGTCGTGTTCTAGGGTTAGGGTTTCAAGAAATATGTGAGAATTATCATGTTTGAAAAATTCATTCATGAACCCTATAATGATTCTAAACCTAATATTTATGTTTATGTTTTCTGATTTTGAGTATGAGTGGAAACATTTTTTGGTAGCTGATCTTAGATAAATTTGGGAAAAAATTTGTGCCAAACATTATTGAGATAGGAGAATTTTTTGGGGATAATTCTCGAAAAGAAAAGGAAGAAAAATTTGGGAAAATTTTTGGACTATGGCTTAATTCTATGACCTAGAAATGTTGGGAGAGAAGAAAAAAGTAGAGGGAGAGAAGAAAAGAGTTGAGGGAGTGAGGAAAAGAGTAGAGGGAGCCAGAGAGAAAAAAAATAGAAAAGTTATCTTTTATACCTATTGTTGGGCTGCCCCCAAGTAAAAAAAATTGATGGCAAACTTGTAATATTTGTAAAAAAATTTGGGCTGCCCCCAAGTAAACTTGGTAGTGCCCTTAGAAAAAACCTAAGGTACTGTTTGGGAAGGGTGGAAAATGGGAGGAAGGAAAAAGTTGAGGGGAAAGTGAGAGGAAAATTTTAAATGATGGTGTTTGAAAAGGGGGAGAGAACATGGGGGAGGAAAATTTGAGAGGAAAAAGTAGGTGGGTCCCACCAAAAAATTTTCCTCCCAAATGTGGGAGGAAAATGGAAAGAGATGAGAGGAGTTTGAGTGAATTTACCCCACCACCCCTCAAAAAGTTAATATTAAATCATCATTTGAGAATACCAAGGAGGAAATAGTAATTATAACTATATCCATAAACAAATAAAAAATTGTTTTTAAACTTTTCCTTCCCCTACTTTTTGTCCATCCAAACAAAGAAAGGGAAAATTAGCTTTCCCTCCATTTTTCTCTCCTCCATTTTCCTTCCCCTCAAATTTTCCTCTCCCTCCCCACAAATGTTCCCAAACATAGTGTAAATATTCTAGATTTGAGTTTCTGCGAAGATCAGAAATGGCTTCTACTCTCGACCTAGACTACTCGCCGTCGACTCCCTCCTCCTTCCCCCTTATCGTGATTGTCTTCCTCCCAAACCCTAACCTTAGATTTGTCTCTGCTTCAGAAGAGTTCGATTTCAACAGGGAAAACCTTAACCCCCTCTCGATCTCGACTACTCACCGCCGACTCCTCGTCCCCAGTGTCAATCTCATCGACGATCTTCACATCGTGGGTAGCGGGACCCTCTCCCTCCTTGATGGGTTCTCCCTCATCCCTATGTCTTCGGCTCTGCCTCCATCATCGGCTTGTGGGAAATCTCCCTCGCCCTCCCCACCTGCGGCACCGGCCCCTACATCGTCTAGGAGGGTCATCTTCATGCTCAGCGTCGAGGAGGAGAAGGAGGAGGAGGTTCTTGTTTATAAGGTCTTCAGCAAGGCCTAAAAAATATCGACGTTTGATCTTGCCGTGAACTGGAGGGCCTATCAAGATAATTTCCCACCGTCGACACTCCGCATGATCCAAGATGTCAACATCAACGCCGATCTCGATGTCGAAAATGAGGTTTGCGTCCATTGATTATTAGTTGCTAGTAAAAGTTTATTTTTTAGGTTGACATCCTTGTGCTTAATCATGAATTGAATCAACTTGGAAAGATGCAAAAGCACTCACCAGGAAGAAAAAAATGTTACGGCTAGGGTTTCTCAAGAAGCACAGGCATTCCATATTTTATGTCGTGTCTATATCTGTGTCAGACATGCGTACAGATGCCAAGGAAACATTTCTAGTTTTGTTATCTACAAGTTTATAATTTTGTTTATGGTTAATAACGGCTACTAAATCATTTTATATGTAGGCACTGCCTCCTTATTCAATTTTTGTTATTTTGACACTGATCGAGTTGTGTTCGAGGGAATGCCTATAATCATTACTCACAAATTTTCCAATACCATAATGTATTTTGCAATGCCCCTTTATAAATAGATTTATGAGCCACATGCTTAATTTTGTTGTTCGAGACCTTTGGGAGCCTAGTTATTATTTGGTATTATTTAATATACCAAACAGTAAAAAATCATGGTGTTTAGCACCAATAAGCGGAGGAAAGCAAATAACGGGGTCCAGATTTTTAGTCAGCATAACTCCCTAATAATTTTTGAGTCTTTGGTTGAGTTATGGCCTCGGAGAGTAAGGAACTTAGAGGACTTGTGTTCTGAGTTCCAATCCCAAACTACTTGTACCAAACAAGAGGAACAAAGGACCTCAAAGCAATTTGCTTGGTTGTAGCACACCCTGTCAGAGCTTGCACATTCATAGCCCTACACCTGACCACGAAAACCCACTTGCTACTTGCTTTCAGTATTGTTCAAGCATTAAATTATTTTATTGTGATGTTAGGTAATTCATTGCTTCTGTTATTTATGCAACAAATATGTATACTAGATATTAGTTATCGAAGAAAGGATCATGATCTTTCTTTATATTTTTGCGATATTAGATTCATTGCTTCTCTTTGGCTACATTTTGTTGCATCTTGATCAATAGTTTGAAGCATGCTTTTGGTTGGACATTGCTTTCCTCTTCGAGCCAACACACTCGAGCAGTCGTTCTTGGGCTTAATTTGTCCCTGATAGTTTATCTGCAGGTTAGACACAATGTACTGTGGGAACGAGTGCCTTAAGTCTGTCACATTATTGCTCCTAGTGCCTCAAGAATGTTTCTTATATTTGTTGATGACTAGCTAGACCTGTTTATTTGTCAGTCTTTACTTGCATATTTTTCTACTGCATCATACTGTAACTTACAATTCCAGTCTTTATTTGCATCTTTACTCAACCTTCTTAGCTGCCTTCCTATTTCTTTCGCGTGCAAGATGTTTGCTAGAATGTTTGCCCTTTATTTTTGCTTCTGAGTTCTAAAACAACTGCAGGTTTGCTGCTTGTGTTTCTAGAAATATACACCGGGAAATTGGACTTACATGTTTTTTATTTCATTATTTATCACATATGCTCTATGGACACATTCAGTGGAGATCACAAGGACTATGATATGAATTGTTTAAATAAAGTACACTTTACACATTTATTTGTTACATTGCATGGACTTCATCTATATTAAAGATTATTGATATTTATAGTATATATACAATTTTGGAAGTTGATTTAGAATGCATGTTAAGTTGCAAATTCTTCTTGAGGGTTATAATTCTTATCATGGAATCTTTAAAGTGTAGGCCTTTTGACTCTGGTTAACTAGGCTGATGATATTCATGCCCAAAATTTTACTTTCATAAACTAAATTAACTTGTATAACACATAATTTTCTTTAATTTTCTGACCAGAAACTCAGGATAACTATAGAAACCTTTATTTCACATGTATATATGAGTTATTTCTTCTGTCAACAGATGATGAGATCCATTTCCTTCTGTAATATGACTGAAGTTGTATCTATGAAACATTATTTTAGTTTTTTACGACAAGACAGTAAAAAAGGAAACATGAGGTATCCTTGGAAAAGATTTTGCTTTCCGATTTCCTTTTATGCTTGCAACCATACAGGCCCTTAAGCCTTGGGAGATGGCAATAGCTATTTATGTTTTAGAAGTTGAGAATATTCAACAACCAGAAATAAGTTAACATTTTGTCTTATCTTTTTAAAGTTGTCTTTAGTCTTCTCTAATGATATGTGGATTCTAGTTTCACAATCTAGCAAGAACAGGTTTTGAAATGGCCGTTCTCTAATTCCAAAAGTGGCAACATTGCTCTATATGTCGCTTAAAGCCTTGGGAGATAGCAATAGTTATTTATGTTTTGGAAGTTGAAATATTCAAAAACCATATATGTTACATTATTTGCGAAGATAATGGCTTCTCTTCCATATATATAGGGTAATATTGTGTACATCTTTGACTTTGGCATCAATTAGGTACACTAATATGCTGGTTTCTGTTCGTCACAGTTAAATATCCATCCCAATTTTCCTTTGTTGGTGGAGATTTATACAGATGCTGACTGTGTCGCTCACAAAGGAACGATAAGAGGGACTATGCTACTGGATCCTATCTAAATGGTATCCTACTCCTGTAAGGTAAAAGTTCTAAGAAGTTATAATTGTGAGATTAAAAGAAGATGCGGTAAGGTAAAGTTCCACAAGAAGGTATTTCTATTTCTTATGTAATCACCTAATCGTGTAAAGATTGAAGCTTTTGCTTAATACCTTTCTAGTTGCGATATTTTTCAGACTCTCAATCAAAAAAAAATTCCTGCAAATTTTGACATAATTGTTTCAAGTCCAACTAGATTTATAGTATGTTCCAGTGAGGCAAATATCTTTTCTGTGACTTAAGCACGACTTACAAAATTTCATTTTAAAGGAAAAGGGTTGGAACTTGAGAGTACTGCCATTGTTAGATATTTCTTGCAGATCATAGAGGAGATTTAGATAAAGATGTTGATGCTACTATCTTTATTTCTTTTGCACAATTTGTCATCCTTCCATAAGCAAGCATTAGGTCAGTAGTTGGCTGTTGCACTTGGTGCCCATCTTCTAGAATGGTGCCTAAAAGGCCTTCTGATTAACATATATAACAATTAAGTGAGTAAGAGGTAGTATTAGTAGTATTCATGAGAATCTATATTTTATTGAATGATCAATATTTTGATTATTATCATTATCTTTTTTGTGGGCTTTATATTTTAATTGATTAGTTTTGTAGTAGATGATCAAAGGAAATATTTATTCACCTTTTTTTAATTTCATCTGAACAAAGTGAAGATTCTTTCCTATTTTGACAGGATTTTGATTCTTATCTAGAGCAATAGTGAAGCTTCACTCCACCCTTACCTTGGTGTAAAACCATGGATAAGATATACTCCAATATAATTAGATGTGTATCCATTTTATTCAGCAATAAATAATGCCAATTCATATGATTGGCAGATGAATTATCTGATAGAAATTGCAATTGTAGAATGAACCAATCTTAACTGATTACAAGAAATAAAATGCACAGAGTTAATCTTCTTTTATAGTTTTAAATGCTTATAGCATACCACATATAAGTGAATCTGATGTGAATCGACTTAATCGGTTCACCAAACCCAACAAATAACCAAGAGGAATAGAAATAGAATGATCTTTTATATAGAAAAAGAACAAAACTCCCAACTTTGATGAACGGATCAAAGTAATAAATCCTTCTTCATTGACACTTGCGAGAGTTTTCTCAATACAAGCATGAAAACTAAAGACGGCTAGCCCTAGCTATAAATAGAAAAGGGAAACAAAACCCTAAAGGGATTATTGTGGTGAAAGACCACAATATCCTTTATAACTAAATAACAGAAAAGGTCCCTTTATGACTAAATACAGAAAAAGGCCTAAACAGTGGGCCTGGGCCTAAACTCCACGTCTCCGACGACGGGCGTATGTGATGATGGGTGGGCCCACATCAATACCCCCCCCTAACAGAGCCACCTTGTCCTCAAGGTGGAAATCTGGAAACTGCGTCTGGAAGCTCGCAGAATCCTCCCAGGTCGCGTCACAGTCTGGCAGGCCGACCCAATGAATCAGGACCTCCTTCGTCTGGCCGGGTCCTCGTCGGATAGCTCGTACTGCCAAGGGCTCTAACTGTACCTCCATGTCCTCCGTGAGCGTCGGAGGAAAGGTGGGGGATGCTGCCTGATCCCCAATCGCCTTCCTCAACTGAGATACGTGGAAGACAGGATGAATCGATGATGTGTCTGGTAGCCCCAAACGATAAGCCACCTGCCCCACCCGAGCCACCACTGGATAAGGACCAAAGTATCGAGCCGCCAACTTCTCATTCGGCCTCCTCGCCATCGAGCGCTGTCGATAGGGACGTAGTTTGAGATAAACCATGTCCCCTACCTGAAAGCTGACGTCCCGACGATGCCTGTCTGCCTGTGCCCGCATCACCTGCTGTGCCCGCAACAGATGCTTCCGCAGCTCCTCCAAGACCCCGTCCCGGGTCAACATATACTCCTCCACCTGCCCTACTGGTGTCTGGGCGTCTCCGAATCGTACCAAGGGAGGCGGGTCGCGACCATACAACACCCGGAACGGCGTCGTCCCCGCCCGTGAGTGGTACGAAGTATTATACCAGTATTCCGCCCAAGCCAGCCAACTGTGCCACTGTCGGGGAGAATCAGAGGCGAAGCACCGCAAGTAGGTCTCGACGCTGCGGTTAACGACCTCCGTCTGGCCGTCAGTCTGGGGATGATATGCGGTACTCCTCTTCAGGACCGTACCGTGAACCCGAAATAACTCCCGCCAGAAAATACTCATGAATACCTTGTCCCGGTCCGAGATAATGGATGCGGGTACCCCATGGAGCCTGATCACCTCCCGAAGAAACGCCGTCGCTACAGTAACGGCCGTGTAAGGATGCTTCAGGGGAATGAAGTGAGCATACTTACTTAGCCTGTCCACCACCACCATGATCACCGTGTACCCCTCGGAACGTGGTAGCCCGTCGATGAAGTCCATGGTAACATCCTCCCAAACCCGCTCCGGCAAGGCCAGTGGCTGCAATAATCCTGCTGGGGCCATAGCCATATACTTGTGACGTTGGCAGACGTCACAAGCGGCTACCAATCGTGCGACGGCCCGTCGCATCCCGGGCCAAAACACCTCTCTGGCCATCCGCTGATAAGTCTGCTGAACCCCCGAATGGCCTCCTGTCGCAGAACTATGGAACTCCTGGAATAAAACGGGAATAAAGGCCGAAGTCTTCGGCAGCACCATCCTCCCCTGGTAGAGCAAACGACGACCCGCTAACGTGTAGCCTGCTGGAGCGCCATCGCCGCCCTCTATCTGCTGCCGTATCTGCTGCAGCTCTCTGTCCTGCTCTGCCTCCTGCAACATCGGCTCCCAATCTCGCCATATAGGACGTGATAGGGCGCCCAGGTCGATCACCTCCTCCCGTCGAGATAGAGCATCCGCCGCCTTGTTCTCCAGCCCTGGACGGTACTCGATCGTGAATCGATACCCGACCAGCTTGGACAACCAATGCTGATGCTCCTCAGTCACCAGCCGCTGCTCGAGGAGGTACTTGAGGCTCCTCTGATCGGTCCGTATCACAAACTCCCGTCCCAACAGGTAAGGCCTCCACTTCAGCACCGCCAAAACGATCGCCATCAGCTCCCTCTCATAGACCGATTTCAGTCGGGCTCTAGCAGATAGTACCTGACTAAAATAGGCTATGGGTCTCCCCTCCTGCATGAGTACCGCCCCGAGGCCATATCCCGAGGCGTCCGTCTCCACCACAAATGCTCTGCTGAAGTCGGGTAATGCTAGCACGGGTGCTGTCGTCATGGCGACCTTCAACGCCTCAAAGGCCTTAGTGGCCTCTTCTCCCCATTGGAAGCCCTCCTTCTTCAGCTGCTCCGTAAGGGCCCGAGCGATAGTGCCGTACCCTTTGACGAACTTCCTGTAGTAGCCCGTCAACCCCAGGAAGCCGCGTAAGGCCCGTAGTGTAGTGGGCACGGGCCAATCTAACATGGCCGCAATCTTCGTCCTGTCCGCTGCTACCCCCTCCGCCGACACCACGTGCCCCAGATACTCCACCTGCGCCAAACCGAAGCTGCACTTCTTTCGGTTGGCGTATAGCTGATGCGTAAGCAACTCCCGGAACACTATCCCCAAGTGGTCAGTGTGCTCCCCCATGCTTCGGCTGTAGATGAGGATGTCGTCGAAGAATACTAAGATGAACCTGCGAAGATAGGGTTGGAATACCTTATTCATCAATGCCTGGAAGGTCGAAGGAGCGTTGGTCAGTCCAAAAGGCATAACCAGAAACTCGTAATGTCCCTCGTGAGTCCGGAACGCCGTCTTCGACACATCTTCCGGCCGCATCCGGATCTGGTGGTACCCTGCACGAAGGTCGATCTTCGAAAAGACAACCGCCCCATGCAGTTCGTCTAGCAGCTCGTCGATCACCGGGATAGGGAACTTGTCCGCGACTGTCTCCTTATTCAACGCCCGGTAGTCGACGCAAAATCTCCAGCTCCCGTCCTTCTTCTTCACCAACAGTACTGGTGATGAAAAAGGACTCACACTAGGCTGGATCACCCCCGCCTGCAGCATCTCCCGAACCATCCGCTATATCTCGTCCTTCTGCAGATGCGGATACCTGTAGGGACGCACGCTCACCGGTGCCCCCTCCCCTCGGAGTACGATCGAGTGCTCGTGTCCTCTGATCGGAGGTAGCCCTTGCGGGCTCTGGAAGACCTCGGGGTACTGCTCCAGCACCGCTTCTACCTCCTTTGGTGTCTCCCCGTGAGTCGCCTCCTCGCCCGAGAACCCCTGGAGCTCGACCAAGTACCCCTCTCCTCCTGTCCGCAACGCCCGAGTAATGGCGCTGAAAGCCACCATAGAAAAACAGAGAGTCGGATCCCCGTTCAGCACCACCGCCGCGTCGCCCTCCCGAAACTCCATCCGCAGACGCTTCCAGTCCACCTTCATCTCCCCGAGGGTCTTCAGCCACTGGACTCCCAATATGATGTCTACATTGCCCAACTCCAATGGTAGGAAGTCCTCCGTCAGCTGAAAGCCCTGCAGTGAGAGCGACACCCCCTTGCAGAGGCCCTTGCTCTCCTCCACCTTCCCGGTGCCCAGCAACACCGTGAACTTCTCCACCGTACTCAACTCTAAACCGAGCCGATCGACCAGTCGTCGCGAGATGAAGTTGTGGGTGGCCCCACTGTCGATCAGCACTGTCACCGTCTGCTCTCCCAACTTCCCTGCTAACTTCATGGTATGGTTCGGAGTAAACCCTACCACGGAGTTGAGGGTCACCTCAGCCACATCCATATGCACATGCTCCTGCTCCTCTCCCGCCTCTGGCGTGACAGCGGCCTCTACCTCCTCGGCATCCTCCTCCTCGTCCGGTAGAATCACGATTTGCAGCAACTTGCTCGCACATCGATGACCGGGGGTGAATCTCTCGTCGCATCGGAAACATAGGCCAGCCGCCCTTCTCGCCCTCATGTCGGCCTCGGAGAGGCGTCTCCCTGGTACTGCGGCTCCTCCTGTTCCGCCCGTGGGTCTAGGCGGTACCGGTGGCGGGGCTGGTGCTGGTGCCCCCCGCCGCTGGTCGAGGAAGAACTGTCCCTGCCTGGCTGCGCTGCCCCGTCGTCCCCCAAGCGCCCTTGAGGCGCTTCTCCTCTGCCAACTTCTCCTCGGCCTTGTGGGCTAGGCGGAGGAGATCTTCCAAGCATCGCGGACTCTGCAGCCTGAGCTCCGCTCGTATGGAGGGTTTCAAACCCTTCATAAACATTCCGATCTGCAACTCGTCCGACACCCCCCGAACGCGTCCAGATAATAGCTCGAACTTCGCGACGAAGTCTCGAACTGTCCCCTCCTGGCGTAGCGACGACCACTGCTCGTAGAAATCACCCGAAGCTGTCTCCTGGAAGCGGTCTAAAATGTAGCCCGTCAGCTCCGCCCAGCTGGTAAACGGGGTCCTCGCCATTCTCCACCGATACCATGCCAGGGCCTGGCCCTCAAAATAAATCCCAATGCACCTGAGGACCTCTGCTTCGGTCAGCTCCATGATCTCGAAATAGCGCTCCGCTCGAAAGATCCACTCGTCCGGGTTCTCGCCCTCGAACGTGGGCAGCTTCAGTTTCTTCAGCCGGCGATCCGCGCCAAGGTCACCGTGCTGCATATCCTCTCGGCCTCGTCCTCCTTCCCAGCGGTGTGTATCTCTCCGCTGGGTCTCGTATGGGCCCCTGTCACCCTCCTCATACCGCTCGTCAGCCCAGATCTGCTCACCCCACTCCTCCACCGGGCCCCTGTAGTCACCGACTGCCCTCGCCCGTGGTGGTCGTCGTGGGGGAAAGTCCCCTCTCTGGAAGTTGGCGGAATCCGCCATTCCCCCAAAAAAATTGCTGCCTCCGGCGTACCTCGCTCCTCCTGGGGGCTCCGCTCCTCCCGTCCACGCCGGGACTCCCGCCAAGCCCCTCCCCGGGCCCGCGAACCTATCTCCGTGGTTCGTCATCATCGTCCGACCCCCGAAGGAGGCCCCAAACCCTAGGGTTTCTCCCGCGCGCGGAGCCGATCCGCCGGGACCGTACGGGTCGCCGGCGCCCGGCCACGGTCGCTCGCCGGGGGCTCCCGCGGCCCCGACCGGCCAGGGGTGGCGGTCGGCGGCCGGCCAGCGCCCGCCTCCCACGCCCGCGGCCCCGCCCGGGCTGGTGCGGTCGGCGGCGTGGCTCCCGCGCCCGTCTGCCGCCGTCCGGCGCTGCTCCTCGGCCGCCCGCGCCCCGTCCGGCGGCGCTGTGGTGGCGGCGGGTGCGGGCCACCGCCCGTCGGCCGGCCCGCCGCGATCCTCGGTCGTCTCCCCCTCCGTTTGCACAAACCCTAGTTGGTCGCCTAGGGTTTGGGTCGGCGCCGCCTCCGCTTCGCCGCCATTGATCTTTTTTGAAATATTTTGTAAAAGCATCATGATTGTCGTCGACTCCTTCCGCATATCCCGCATCTCCGTGCGGATCTCTAGATTCGTGGACGCTTGATCCTTCGCGGCGACCTCCATCGATTTCTTCAAACCCTCGATCTCGGCGGTGAAGTCCTCCCGAAGACCTCGGATCTTCTCATCGATCGTGTTTCTTGTTCCATCGGCCATGGCTCGTAGAAAGCTCTGATACCAAATGATGTGAATCGACTTAATCGGTTCACCAAACCCAACAAATAACCAAGAGGAATAGAAATAGAATGATCTTTTATATAGAAAAAGAACAAAACTCCCAACTTTGATGAACGGATCAAAGTAATAAATCCTTCTTCATTGACACTTGCGAGAGTTTTCTCAATACAAGCATGAAAACTAAAGACGGCTAGCCCTAGCTATAAATAGAAAAGGGAAACAAAACCCTAAAGGGATTATTGTGGTGAAAGACCACAATACCCTTTATAACTAAATAACAGAAAAGGTCCCTTTATGACTAAATACAGAAAAAGGCCTAAACAGTGGGCCTGGGCCTAAACTCCACGTCTCCGACGACGGGCGTATGTGATGATGGGTGGGCCCACATCAGAATCCTAACATGTGTGATGCTAGCTATTTATAATGCTTTGGTCTAGTATTGCTAGTGGCAAACCAAATAAGATGCATGTTTTTCTTGTAACATTTTGCTACCCAGAAAACTAAATCATAATGTTACAGTGTATGTTGTACGGACATGATGTAATACGAATATAGTGACAGAAATGGTACATATTTTTGCACTCTTAGGTATTTTGAGATGTTTGTGTCTTGTGCAATACGTGTCGACTGCTATGTCTGTATAGAAAATGATTTTTGAGATGTTTGTGTCTAGTGCAATGATCACAATGACCTAAAATTCTGGAAGGTTGAGACTCTGATGCAATGCTGATTGTTGGGTATTTATGGCTTAGAAGTATGCCTGTAACGTCCGAGTCCCAAAATACTTAGGACTAAGTACGTAGACATGCCAGCTGCATACATACGAAATATATAGAATCCTCGTATGTATACATAAGTTGTAAAATACAGTAAACCATGACACACTAAATCTCATCCACAAATATAAAGGAATAATGATAGAAATCAACTATAAATTGTTATTTGTGCACGACGTTGGACAGAGACAAATCAACTACCAACTATTAAAAGGGAAGACTACATGAACAATAAAGGAATTTGTCGAACGATGCAAATAACGATCCAAGAGAAATTATCATGAAGGAAAAAAGCAAATCATGGCCTTGGCTAGTGCACCTGCGAAAAGTCACAAACACACACCTGGAGAGTTCGCCAAGTCCTCAGAGGGACGTAGCAAGATACAAGAAACAATATGCCATATAAACTGAATATAAAATATGCCATAAAGTCACAAAATAAAAGTAAAGTGTTCCAACCATAACACGGTCCAATATCCCATCATTAAAATAGTGGACTACCCCTACAACCAAACAAGGACAAGGGGTAGCACACTATTCAGTGACGTAACATTGCCCCATGCCATGACTAGAACGAAGTGTGACATGACATTGACTAAGGTTTCCTAACCTTTCTAGTACGCAATTTAGAACAACACTTAACGCAAGGGCAGACCGACTGACTACGACTGACCACAACCACACGGGTAGCACTCACGCGAGTCACTAGCATAGCACACGGGTAGAGCTTCGGAGAGTCCCTATCAAATACACGAGTAGTACTCAAATGAGCCACTAGCAAGACCGACTCCAACCGACATGACTCGACACAACATTGCCCTAGCGTATAGTATATGTCCTCCCTGTCCAATGCCCCTAACCATGTTGTATCCACAACATGTTTGTACTAATAACTGCTAAGTCTTCTAGCATGCAATTCTATTAGCAGTTATAACCTAACGCATGTGCACAAGTGATCAACCAACACGCAAGTACCTCTACATGCTACTCATCTTAGACATATGTCATGACACCATCATGGCCAGTTTATTATAATACACTAACAACCGGTAGTCCCTTAACTTCTAGGTCTATATACGTAAATTAGAGAGAAGAAAATAAGGCTAGTCACTTGCATTGAGTATACGGGACGCAAGTAGATAAATCACGAACATCAGTTAAAGGCACAACTGGAAATAAACATGCAATAAATATGTAATATCTAAAAAAATGCAGACTAAATATAAACAGTAAATAAGGCAAGGTATCTTGCCTGGTGTTACGACTAGTGTGGTGCGGTGATCTGATAAGTCCTGAATGTCCAGTAGCCACGTTCGATGTATACGGGTCCGAATTCGCAAGAAAATAAGAAAGCACGATTTAGATAGGATTTTCGAAGAGAACCTTGTGGGATACATACATATATTATGCTTAGAAATTATCCATAATGTTGTAAAACTAGATTTTATTAGTACCATACTTTTAGGAAAAATATACGTTGAAAAATATCAAAAATCATTTTGGACAAAATTCTAAGTTTGTAAAATTATAGAATTTTTTGTAAAAACTAACTTTTCATTAGTCAACATATTTAGAAATCTGGGAGAATATTTTGGGCTACTTAGTAAAAATATTTTTTTGGAAAATATTATTTATCTATTTATTTAATGAAGCAATAATAACAATAATAATAATATTATTATTAGTAAAACTTATACAATATGAATAGTTTACTCTAAATGTAATTAGTATGATAAAAATAGTGAAGGTAATAATAATAATATAGTGATAACAGCAACCATATTATATATATTTTTATTAGTACATATATACATACGCATATGGATGCATATTTAGTACATATACTAGTAAAATAAGAAATGTTACTAACCCAACACAGCAGTATTCGTTGCTGCTGTAGCTCTCGAGAGAGGGAATTGCATATTAAAGGAGCTCTGACACACGGGCTCGACGAAGGCGGCAGCATGCTCGCCAGCGTCGCATGGTGGAGAGATTTGGGGGTGCCGACCGCGGGACGCCCGGAGTCTCTGGTCGGGGACTCACTACGGGGACGCGTCCGGGCTCCCTGACAGGGGAAGCGGCGGCTATCGGTAGTTTGGGTGAAAGACGGCAAAGCAGATGACGACGATGGCGGAGGCACCGGGGGTGATGGCGGCTGATCTGGGCCACGGAGCAGGCTTGGGTCGTGAGGTTGGGTGTCGGGTTCGTCAGATCCGATTGCCGACGGCACGGCGGAGGAGAAAAGGGGCGATTGGTAAGTCTAGGGCTCCCTTTTTTCTTTCATTTTGGTGGTGGTGTTATGGATTAGGGGGGGTGCGGTCGTTTGGTGGAAGGGTGGTGTTTGTCGAGGCAAGGGGCAGGGTCGATGCCGGAGAGGTGCGGAGTCTTGGTGAGGTGGCTGGAGGAGTCGGGAGGCGAATAAAATTTTTGGGTCGAGGGTTGTGCTGCTGTGGTGGTGTCTAGAGGGGGGATGGTATTGGTAGGCTGTGGTGGCAAAGATTGTGGCGGAGGTGGTCGGAGAAGTCGGTTGTAGTGGCGAAGGGGTTATTGCAGCGGCTGGCGGTGATAGCCGGGGTTGCCGAGAATCAAGTCGTAGCGGCGGCGATGGGTGCAGAAGTTGAGTTAGGGTTAGGATGTCGTGTTAGGGTTGTCCGACACGGCTGGGTAGACGTCTGGGGTTGTCGGACGGATAAGGATTATCATATTTAAGGATTAGTAATGATTTATATATGAGGTGGTACTTCTAGATGGATAAAGATTAGTAATAATTTAAAGCTCTTTAAATAAATCGTATATTAATTCAAATTAGTTTAAACTTGATTTCAATCGAATCAATATCCCAATTTAAATGTAGCTAATCCATATTTAAGAAAAAATCTATTCCAATTTAAATTATCATATTTAATCAAATATTAAATCAAACAAAATTTCAAATATCATTTTCATAAATAATAAAATATAATAATAATTAATTTCAAAAATCATAATAAATGTTTAAATAGTTGAAATATCATTGTGCAATAATTATAACTCATTTTCGTAAAATCAAAGTGGACATGAAATAAATTTCATGTCACTCGCACACAAATAATATATTTACGTAAAACAATAGTTTTCTAAATTACTACTTATACTTGTACCATAAACTAAAATAGCCCTTTCATATTAGATAAAAAATGAATAACATTTGTCAATCTCGACGCGACGCAGTAAATCAAAATAAAATACTTATTTTCTATATAAATAAATCCTTTAATTTAATAGAACCTTTGTGTATATAAAAATATACCATCGCATATACGTACTCGCATGCGACGTACAAATACGAAAAATAAAATCAATACCAAACTTATTTTAAAAATTGTAGTAAAAATTTAGGGGATTTACAATGCCCTAGGCAGTAGTTGGTAAACTCTTAGATCATACTTTTTTAGTGTATATGTTCAAATATATTCAAATTCTTTTATGCTAATATAATTGTTTTTTAATTTGTTCATTGACAAAGTTCATACATGCTAAAAAAATTGAACATGTTGTTCTCTGATACGGTTAATATCAGTTTGTACAAACACAAATACTAATTAAATCATTTCATTTTGTTCTCAGTTATCAATTTATACAAACATGTGCACATAAATGATTAAATATATTTCTCTTCTTCTCTCAGAAATTTACTACTTATTTTGATTTTATTTGTATAATTATTAGTTTTGGATGTTTAAGATGTTTGGAAACTACATAATTTGGTTGGATATGTTTGTGATTAGACAACTAAGACAAGTGTTGGATATTTGTGGTTGGACGTGTGTTGGAAGTTTATGGTGTATGAACAGTATATAGTTTATTAATATAAAAATTGGATTTTATGTATATCTTCTGGATTATTGATATTATGTGTGTATTTGATTCATAGTATATAATTATAAATGGAATTTTGGCTATATAAATTTTAGCTTCTTTTGACGGTTATAAAATGTCAACAATTAACTCAATCCTGCTATAGAAGGGCCATTCATTGACGGTTTTTAACCGTAGTCTAGGCCGGAGTCAAGTAAAGTGTTTAACTACAATGACGGTTTTTCAAAACGGATTTATTGACGGCTAAAAATGGTCAAGAAAAATATTTTATATGACGGTTAATAATCGTCAAGAAAAGACCTGTCAGAGACCGACAAGAAAAGTAATGACTTTTCTTGACTCTGGCCTACTTGACGGATCCACAACCATCAAGATAACCCTTTCTTGACGGGAATTAACCGTCAAGAAAGCCCTTTTTTCTTGTAGTGATTTTGATATAGCAATAGTCAGAAGTAGAGACTTCTCGTAAATAGATTTGCTCTCTGTTCTGAGTATGTTGGATTTCGGAGATTTTCTACAAACAAGTTTGCTCTCCTAATTTTCAAAGGCCAATCGGTTAAGAAAAAAGATGGAAGAAAACAACTCTGCCGGGATAATGAGAATCACCGTTGCTCAAAGCAAGATTCGTCTTACCATGACCTGCTTCCCGAAACTAGCAAGTTTCTAGGGAACTTATGGAATGCTCACCGTCACCTCATGTATGAACTCGTCGAACTCCTCCAAACTCTGCAGGCAGCGGCGACACAACCCTTTTCCTATCTCAATTTCAGAGTGAGTCCTCAAATGAGGCACAAAGAGAGTATTTATAGAGTTGGGAGGAGGCCCTAACCCTAATCCTGTTCGCCAACTGATTGTTAAAAGATAAGAATGAATAACGGAAAGATTTGAGTAAATTAAATTTAAATACCACAAAAGATGGATTTGACTAATTGACCCAATTTTTCCATAATCGCTCAAATCTTCCAATCAACCTAAAAATGTGCCAACAACGCCCATGCACCCAACAACACATCAGCCCATGCCCTGCATGCGCAGTCGCTTAGTAGCACAAGCATGTAGTCCCGCATGTGCGCAGTCCCGTAGCGACGCATGCTCATAAACATGCATACGCGTATAGCCCGTGCGTGCCTCCGTGCATGATCTAGCACATGCCCCTGCCCATGTACCTAGCCCTTGCGTCTAGCCCAAAGATGATCGCACGAGTGCATGAACAATGCACAAAGCGCCATGCACCGATGCTGACGTGCGAAGTGCAAAGTTGCGCCAATAAAGCACCCCTTTGTGCCCTTCAGCCTATTTTCGAGTCCGAGCCCGAGTTCGAGTTCGAGTTTGAGACGTTAATCCCCTTCGGGGCTTAGTTTCTAGGAGAATAATCCCATAAGCATGACAAAAAGCATAAATGCTTCATTGAGGAGTTAATCCTTTTTCTCATTAGAAAAATACCCCCACATGGCATCCTTGTGCCCTACCACACCCCATGTGCACATCTTAACACAAACAAAGCTATATATTGAGATACTCGTTTTTGGTGTGAGCAATGTGGGACTATTGTCCTAGAAACAAAGGCATAACAACAATAATAAAAATATTACTAATGACTACAACAACAATAAAAGAACGACCATATAATTAATCTGGGTAGAATGATAAACCTAATATGGCGTTCTTCTTCTTTGGGTCTTGAATACCATGTGAAAGTTTCCTTGATGTTCTTTTTTAGATAGAAAGAAGTGCAGACCGTATGAAAGTGTTCATTATGCAAAATAATAGACCCTTTGCTGATAAATTTGATCTGGATCTATGTGGTGGGCGGCATGTGTCTATGTCTGAAGGCGGAGTGGTTAGCATTGTTACTTTTGATTAAATAGAATGAGGGGCTTGAGTCTAATTTTGCATATTGGGTAGAGCTTCAAACGGTCTACCTAGAAAGTGTGGTTAAGTCCAAGAAATAATACCGTTTCTGTGTCATATCGTGTTAGTTACGTATCTCACATGACACAACCACTACATACTCTATAAAAAGTGGACTTTTGGGATGACATTATTAGGAACACTAGTCTAAAACGTTCTAAAAAATTAGTTTTGGAGATGGTTATGTTTTTTGTTCGAAAAATAGCATATTTTGGACAATGAGAAAATGGATCTCTTATTGTGGACTAATAAAATTTTCCGTCCCAAATAAATCACATGACCATCCAAAATTACTCCGCAGGAATGCCAAATATTGGTCGACTGTTGTCACGGTCCGCTCCCGAATATTTAGATATGTGTCGGACACATCCAGTCTACGCTATAAGACACATCGTAGTAAGCTGTTATAAACCTTTAATTATCTTCAAACTTATATTGAATCAGATTCATCACAGCATCTATATCGAGGTAAAATGGAAATAAGTCAAAAGATGTCACTTAGTTACATTCCAAAGCAAGAGTAAACTGGAAACAAATCAAGCAAAATGAATGTTAACTATTTATTACAAACCAAGTTCAACAGCAAAATGTAAGCTAAGCGCTAAGCTATAGGGTATTTTCCAGCAGGGACATCCTCTGGGATGTTGGCTAGCGTCTCAGTGGCAGATCCATAGCATGAATTGCAAAGAAACTCCTCCTCAGTCAATTTACCTGCAACGATCCAATCAGGAAGGGAGCAAAGTACAACCCTACAACTTACAGTTACTGAAATATGGAAATGACAAATATGGAAAGACATGGAAATAATGAAATGACAACAAGAATTTTTAATTGCAATAAGAAATAACGGTTGCAATATGATAAGAGATATGACTATGTAAAGTGATTTTGAAAAGCTAGTAGACATGTGATCAACTATAATTGGTGAACTTGTAACATGTAAATAAAGACAACATGGGGGTACGACATTGACTACACGTGCACGATGTGCAGTCAAGCTCGGATACATGTACTACACTACGAGCTTTGATCACATGTTAACTAGACATTTCTCCAACCCATGCAAGTGTAAGACGTGTGTAATAGGAATACAACTTGAAACATATAAGGACAATATCACTTGAAACATGCAAGGAAAGTACAACTTGAGAAACGCTAAATAAAGCTTGAGATACTTGTAAAGAACAACTTGTAGGAAAAGTAAGAAACATGTAACGAAAGTCCAAAATACAAAATAGGAATCATGAATAGAAACGTAAAGTTGTAGTGTACTTGCCTTGTTTTACCGAAAAGGATTGTTGTTAAATATTGATGTCCAAAGTCCTCAAGCTGTAACAAGATATAATGTTCTTTTAGTTTAAGAGTTAAGTGTTATCTATGTGTTGTACTACTTACAGGGTCACGTTGTGCTAGATATGGCATACTAGTCCTAATATTGAACATTAAGACTAACACAATATTTAATAGACATAAAATTAGGTTTTAATAAGTTAAAATCACAAGTCATAGATTACTTATATTTTACAGAAATTTAATAAAAATTAAAAATATTTTATTATAATTACTAAATAAATAAAGTATTTATGAAAAGGGGTCTGACAATGTTCATTTAAATAGTTAGGTCTCAAACTAACATGCTACTATTTTTCATTGGTCAAATTAGGCAAAATAATGAAGGTGTTATGTTTGTAAAATTTGTGGACAGAAATTAATATTTATAGAATTATTTGAATCACAAACTATTTTAAAATCAAATATTTATAATTAATAGTTAAGAGAAAATAATTTTTAACATATCAAAACTAACATAAAATTAACATATAAATATATAGAAATGATCTACAGAAAATCTAATATTTGATTCTGAATTTTATTAATTTTACAGAACTGTTTAATATTTACTAAAAATCAATATACATAAAATACATTAAATAGTACTTTCAGTTTTTAATCAATAGAAAATATAAGTAATAATATTGAATGCTGGAATATTTACGAATAAATACTATATATGAAAACACTAATTACTAGTATTTTTCCAACATTTATTAACTGTATTAAACATGCATAAAAATTAGAATACACAGTTTTCATAATTTTATAATTACTATTTTTAATTACTAAATAATATATTTAATGAATAAATAATTCTGTAAAAATTATAAATAAATACTACAATTAAGATTACTATTTATCAGCATTTTACATAAATTTTACATAGTATAACTCTATTGATAAAAAAACAAAATACAGAACATATGATAAAATAACACAATTTTTGTAGTATTAATAGTATTTTTTTTCACATATATATATAAAAATACATGGCCAAGGCTCGAACTCGCGATTCCTAGGCAGGGTCTTACTGTAGCTGATCTGAACAATAGGTCAGATTTGGTTCTGTGTTAGAAACAGAACCAACCAATTTATATTTCAATATATATATATATATATATATATATATATATATATATATATATATATATATAGCATGCAAGGGGGAGGTCTTGAACTAGGGTCTGTCAGGACTGAATCATAGGGCCGGTCAGGTGACCACTGGGTTAAGATTGGTTTGGTGTTAGCATGCTTGGATTTAAACTATACCAAGACTAGAGTTTAGTTCTTACCGAGGAAGAAGAAGGAGGTAGTTCGTCGGTTGCCGACGATACTCGGCTCGTTGGTGTGGCTCTGGTGGCTTGGGTCGTTGGGTTGCTCCAAAGGAAGAAGATGGTAATGAGTTTTGTTTTGTCTCAACATTTATCTTTTTATAGAGAAATGAAGGAAAGTTACGAATGTAAATGGTCGGGGGTTATGGAATGAAAAAAGGTTAGGAGTTACGGAAGGTAAGAGGTTGGAAGTTACGAATGGAAGAAGTTAGGAGTTATGAATGTAAGAGGTTGGGAGTTACAAAATGTAAGAGGTTGGGAGTTACTTAATAGGAATGGGTTTTTGGGCTTGAGTTTTAGGTTTGGATGTGGAGAGAAAAATGGGTTTGGGCTTGGATAAAATGAATGGGGAAAATAGGGTATTTATAGGCTTTATCCCAAGCCATAGGCCCAAAAATATGTGGATAATTAATCTGGGCTATTTAATTAACTAGGTTCAACCTTTAACTAACATTGGAAATTTCTAGAAGTAAATTGGCTAACTATCTCAATAATCATATGCTCCTTAGTCCTAAATCTAGAACCTTTTAAATACTAATTAACCAATCCACCTTTCTATACCTTAAGCTCGCAGCTGATGGTGACCCAATACTTTATATAAGGCTGAGACAAAGAGAAGACAAATAGCTGAGCTTGGTTGGCCTAATAAGAACTTAAGAATTCTTATAACTGTTAATAGTAACTAAATCCATTCTCCTAAATAAAAATCTTATCTGAAAATTATACTCTTAATAAACTAACTAGTTTTGGAGAAACGAATTTAAATCAGGATTTGGGGGTTACAAATCTATCCACCCTAGAAAAATTTTGTCCTCAAAAATTCAAAGGATACGACAAGGTACAAGTAAGAATATAATCAAAAGATGATCGATCAATCGATACAAATAGGCACAATAAAGGATATAATTAAGAAGATGATACGATTTATGATCAGTTAGTTAGGTATAATCACGGATAAAATTGAAAGAAAAGATGTGAAGTAGCATGGTCGAAATATAATCAAAATAGTTTAGTTGCGATCAAAATCGTTTAAGAATGATAAAATAGAAATCGTTTCGACACGATTCGTTGTTTAACCAAATCATTTAGGCACGATTAACAAATCTAGATATGATTATGTATCTAGTGGAAAGATATCAAAACAGGTTTCAAAAGATTACTAGAAAACCTAATAGCAATATGAAAATAAAAGATAAGAAATAAAGGTTTAAGAAAGGAGGACAAGAACTAAATCAAATTCAAGTGAGGGTGCATGAAATTACGAACCATGAAAATCAATAGTCGTATGCCAAAAAGGATGTAGTCTCTATAATATTAAAAAATCGTAAGAATATTCGATGTCATTTTACCGAAAATTTATTCCTCGCCAGTATACATCTAGTTGCAGTAAACAATTGGTTTCATGACTTAAATATGATATGGTATCGAATATTCTATTAACTCTATCCATTATTGACATAACAACTCAAAAATCAAAATAGAGCAACTGGATAAAGTTTTAATAAAATTTGATAGCTTATGCTTACCTAAAATTACTTTTACTCAGGGATCATGTCTTACTAGTGCGCTGCTGACTGCAGTGAACCCGCAGTTTTCATAATTCAAATAAATGGCGACCTTGTGCATCTGTCTTGCCATTGTAAGTCATTGAAAAAGTATTCCAACTATCCATAAAAATTTCAAAGGAGGTTCTGACATTCAAACAAGTTCCAAGACGATAAAGATAGAAAAAGTGTATCTGTCCTATAAGTATCAATTTTTGAAAATAAAATGATCGATTAGGGAGGAAATAACTGATTACAAGAGAAGTATAAACATTCTAATCTCTATTTCATGTATATTCAAATGATTGAGGAAAAAACTTTGAATCAAAATCTAACTCGAGATTCATATATGGATAATAGAATAAAAAATTATAAAAATAATTCCTTATGGCAAAATGGAAAATAAATAAGCAATTCGGACTTACGATATGATAATAGTTAGAGAGGACAAAGATGATCAAGATTAGGAATAGAATAATAGGAAGTCCTAGTTTATCAAGTGAATAATCTACCCACCTTTAATTATATCATTATATTAAAATACAATAGTACAACAATCTATGAAAATTAATTTCTTAAATATCTAATAGGGTCAAGAATTCAATAAATCCTCAGCTAAACCACATGGCTTATGTAGCAACCTTAACTACTCAACAGTCAAATTGAATAACGGTCTCCTTGTCCTAGTCATCCTCCTAAAATTAAATCAATCCTAATTGTGAATGAGCACTTTCCTAGCCTCAGGCTCACAATAATACGACTAACTTAATTACTATCACGAGTTCGCACAATTTTGTGAAAACAGACCCGCATGGGCTACCAATAAAAATATGTCACGACCCACTCCCGAATATTCGGATACGTATCGGACACATCCAGCCTATGCTATGAGACACAACATAGTAAGCTGTTCTAAATCGTTAATAATCTTCAAATTTATATTGAATCAGATTAATCACAGCATCTATATCAAGGTAAAATAGAAATAAGTAAAAAGATGTCACTTAGTTACATTCTAAAGAAAGAGTAACCTAGAAAGAAATCCAGCAAAATAAATGTTAACTATTTATTACAAACCAAGTTCAAAAGCGAAATGTAAGCTAAGCGCTAAGCTATAGGGTATATACCAGCAGGGACATCCTCTGGGATGTTGGCTAGCGTCTCAATGGCCGATCCATAGTATAAATTACAAAGCAACTCCTCCTCAGTTAATTCACCTACAACGATCCAATCAGGAAAGAAGCAAAGTACAACCCTACAACTTACAGTTACTGAAATATGGAAATGACAAATATGGAAAGACATGAAAATAATGAAATGACAACTAGAATTTGTAATTGCAACAAGAAATAACGGTTGTAATATGATAAGAGATATGACTATGTAAAGTGATTTTGAAAAGCTAGTAGGCATGTGATCGACTATAATAGGTGAACTTGTAACATGTAGATAAAGACAACATGTTTTACGGCATTGACTACACGTGCACGATGTGCAATCAAGCTCGGATACATGTACTACACTACGGGCTTTGACCACATGTTAACTAGATATTTTTCCAACCCATGCAAGTGTAAGACATGTGTAAGAGGAATACAACTTGAAACATATAAGGACAGTACCACTTGAGACATGTAAGGAAAGTACTACTTGAGAAACACTAAATAAAACTTAAGATACTTGTAAAGAACAACTTGTAGGAAAAGTAAGAAACTATAACGAAAGTCTAAAACACAAATAGGAATCATGAACAGAAACGTAAAGTTGTAGTGTACTTGCCTTATTTTACCGAAAATGATTATTGCTAAATATTGATGTCCAAAGTCCTCAAGCTGTAACAAGGTATAGTGTTCTTTTAGTTTAAGGGTTAAGTGTTATCTATGTGTTGTGCTACTTACGGGGTCACGTTGTGCTAGATATGACATACTAGTCCTAATATTGAACATTAAGACTAACACAATATTTAATACACATAAAATTAGGTTTTACTAAGTTAAAATCACAAGGCATAGATTACTTATATTTTACAAAAAATTAATAACAATTAAAATATTTTATTTTAATTACTAAATAAATAAAGTATTTATGAAAAGGGGTCTGACAATATTCATTTAAATAGTTAGAGGTCTCAAACAAACATGCTACTATTTTTCATTAGTCAAATTAGGCAAAATAATGAAGGTATTAAGTTTGTAAAAAATTCCGACAAAAATTACTATTTATAGAATTATTTGAATCACAAACTATTTTAAAAACAAATATTTATAATTAATTGTTAACAAAAACTAATTTTTAACTAACCTCAAATTAACATATAAATATATGAAAATGATCTATAGAAAATCTAGTACTTGATTCTCAATTTTATTTAATTTTATAGCACGGTTTAATATTTACTAAAATCAATATACATAAAATACATTAAATAGTACTTTCTGTTTTTAATCAATAAAAATATAAATAATAATATTTAATGCTGAAAAATTTATAATTAAATGCTACATTTGAGAACACTAATTACTAGTATTTTTCCAACATTTATTAATTGTATTAAACATGTATAAAAATTAGAATACATAGTTTTCAAAATTTTATAATTACTATTTTTAATTACTAAATAATATATTTAATGTATAAATAATTTTGTAAAAATCATAAATGAACATTACAATTAAGATTACTATTTATCAGTATTTTACAAAATTTTTACACAGTATAAAAGTATTGATAAAAAAAAAATACAGAACATATGATAAAATAATATAATTTCTGTAGTATTAATAGTATATATACACACACATTTATATATATACAAAAACACAATTCCAGGGGTCGAACTCAGGATTCCTAGAAAAGGTCTTTTCATAGCTGCTCTGACCAATAGGTTAAATTTGGTTCTGTGTTAGAAACAGAACCAAACAATTTATATTTCAGTTTAGACATTATATATATATATATATATATATATATATATATATATATATATATATATATATATATATATATATAAACATGCAAGGGGGAGGGCTCGAACTAGGGTCTGTCAGGACTGAATCTTAGGGCCGGTCAGGTGACCACTGGGTCAAGATTGATTTGGTGTTAGCATGCTTGGATTTAAACTATACCAAGACTAGAGTTTAGTTCTTACCTAGGAAGAAGGAGGTAGTTCGTCGGTTGTCGACGATGCTCGGCTCGTCGGTGTGGCTCCGGTGGCTTGGTTCGCTGGGTTGCTCCAAAGGAAGAAGATGGTAATGAGTTTTGTTTTGTCTCAACATTTCTCTTTTTATAGAGAAATGAAGGGAAGTTACGAAAGTGAATGGCCAGGTGTTATGGAATGAAAAAGGTTAGGAGTTACGGAATGTAAGAGATTAGAAGTTATGAATGTAAGAGGTTGGGAGTTACGAATGTAAGAGGTTAGGAGTTACAAAATGTAAGAGGTTGGGAGTTACTTAATAGGAATGGGTTTATGGGCTTGAGTTTTGGATTTGAACGTGAAGAGAAAAATGGATTTGGGCTTGGATAAAATGAATGGGAAAAAATAGGGTATTTATAGGCTTTATCCCAAGCCATAGGCTCAAAAATATGTGGATAATTAATCTGGGCTATTTAGTTAACTAGGTTCAACTTTTAACTAACTTTAGAAATTTTTAGAAGTAACTTGGCTAACTATCTCAATAATCATATGCTACTTAGTTCTAAATCTAGAACCTTTTAAATACTAATTAACCAATCCACCTTTCTATACCTAAAGCTCGCAGCTGATGGTGATCCAATACTTTAATAAAGCTAACTAGTTTTGGAGAAACGAATTTAAATAAGGATTTGGGGGTTACAACTATTTACCAAATTTTGGAGAAAATTTTTCCCTCTGCCTATTGGCATCCTAACTGTTGGATCTTATAACCTAAATCTACACCATTTATCAACAAAACCATTCAGATCAAAACCATCAACTCCCGCTCTCACCATCCCTCCATTCATATCAAAACCATCAACTCTTTCCCTCTCTCTGATCCCTTCCCATTCTCTCCGATCCGATCAGAACTTCTCTTGCTCTCCCCTATCAAAGAACATCTGCTCTCGCTCTCTCTGATCAAAGAGAATGTGTGCTACTAGTCGATTCTCTTGACCCTAGGTGCTGCTCCTTAGTCAGAGCAACCAAAGAGCAACCATTACTCTCTCTCTCTCTCCGACTTTTCCTACTAGTCGATTCTCTCAACCCTAGGTGCTCCAGTGCTGTTACTTGGTATATTTTCCCTAATTTTTAGAATTATTTACCAAAAAATTTGTTCTTTTACCCCCAATTATTGGATGCATGTGAAAGGCCTATGTCATCGACTTGTTGTGAAGGAGACCAGAGCTCTGTCATTGCTAGCCTGAGTCTTTGGTCGAGATCCTATTAGAGCTACGCCTCAGCTTGCCACCCCGTGTGGTTACTCCTTACCTGCACGCGGCAAGAACATCAGCAGTCCCACAGGAACCGAAAGTTGTGTTATTATGTCCGGTTGCGTCAATTTCAATCCAATGGTTATTGTTATTAATTTACAATTTACTTTTGTGTCAATTTGGAGTATTAACTCGGATATTTGGCATTTGCACTTTGGTTATGGAACAACATGATGCTTATAAGTTTTAAAACAATTATAAAGTCAAATAACTGAATGTAATACTTTTTTATTACTGGTCTTTTTTTTCTGAGAGAACTATATTTTATTACTAATCAAGGTGAAACTTCTAAATATATCATTTGATTCCGCTAATTGAATATAGTTTCTTTCTTGTTATTGTTGTTGGGTTAGGGTGGATTCTAATATAAATTTTTAAGCATTTGACCTGCATCGATTTTTTTTTAGTGTAATGTTATTTTCGTTTTCTTTTTCTTAACAAATTCTTAGAACATTGTAGAGTCGTTGTCTATATAGTTCTGTTAAAATTCTGATGCTGAACACATGGATTTGGTAAATGGAGGATGATGCGTGCAACCCTTGCTTTCTGAGACACCATCCAGAGGAAGGCTTTTTGGTTGGTCTCGTCCAATGTGCACTTTCTAACTTGTAGATTCCCCAAGTTCATGGTCGAGGCAAATGACATAGTCTTCAATCTGGAAGAGCAATTCAAATTGCTACCCCTTAAGGAAATTATTACCAAGGAGGCTGCACAGTTGCTCGAGCAGCAGCGGCAGCAGTAGCAGCACCTCTTAGTTCTTGAGCTCGCCAAGAAATTCGATAATGGTGTTTCTACCTCAGCCAAGTTGTCCATTGAGATCTTTACTTGATTCCAATTTAAGCAATTTTGTTCGTTCCTAATTTTCCAATTCAATTGTCCAGCATTACTGAATAACTCATATCGATTTGCACGTTAGTTAAATCAGATATACACTATGAGACACAAATATCTTTGTCATGTCCTTATAACCGTGTCCTTATCCTGCTGTGTTGGATTCTTGTCCCAGTAACAGTCTGTACTCTAGTAAAATTGCCCAAGGCTATTCCAACAAGTCTGGAGCTTGCCGTAAACACTAGAGTGATCTCCCATTTCTAAACCCTGTAAATGGTAGTTGATGACTATTACGGACATAGTATCAGAAGAAAAGTATGTTATCCTGCATCTCATAATATAAATATAAACTATTAGTACATGACATATAGTCGAGGAAAGTTAAGCATACACCTTTAACATAAAAACATTAAGCATAAACTGCTAGAAAATGTTAAGCAGAAAACTGAGCAGCATATACCTCAAATTTTTTTTCTAGAAAACATTAAGCATAAATTGTTGAAAATAAAAACTGCTAGAAAATGCTAAAAATAAAAAAAAATAAGCATAACCTTAATATAAAATAAAAATTGCTAGAAAAATTAAGCATAAACCAGTCGAAAACATTAACCAGTAAACTGAGCAGCCTATACTTTAAAATTTTCATTTGTTGGATACACTAGCATGTAAGGAGCAACATCAGGAGGGATGCAGCTGGGCGCATTTGGGAAAATTGAGCTTGAAAACAAAAGTGACTACCATTAGCTTTTGGCATCTATGGTATTTATCGTGTACAAGGTCATTAAAAGTAAAATAAATGCTAGAAAGGCCTTTATTGCATAACACGGGGAAATGGTGTCAGTATCCCTTTCGTGCCTACCTATACCAATGATATCGTGCAACATAGGTTCTTTTACCTATCTGAAAATGTTCGTATCTTGGTTCAATATTGTTTTTCAGTATCAGTATCCGTATTTGGGTAACATAACAGAGGACCCTAATCTGAAAATGGTTGCATCTCGTTTCAACATTGTCTTCAATATGTGTCCATATTTGGTTAACACATGAATATAACCTTTCAAATTGAAAGTTAAAGATTCACTGTCACGACCCACACCCGCTTTTCGGGATGCGAGTGCGTGCACAAGCCAGCGACGTATCAAGCGGACTCCAGTCCAACTCGAATACGTATACGATGTCTAGACTATGGTAATATGCCAAATCATGGCAAGATAAAACTATATGTCAATCCACAAGAAGAGTATAAAACAAGAATGAACATTATGGTTCATGGTCTGCAGCCCACTAGCATATATGTCCGATTAGACTCCAAAGAAATAATATGAGTCTATAAAACAAGGCTAACAAGCAGAATATATATAACAGATGTAAATATGTAATCACAAAGATACCTGAATCTAACATAATCAACCACCATCCTGACCAGCTAACTAATCTCGTGCAATCAGCTATCTGAAGAGATCATCAGGTCCTCAGAGGACTAGCAAGATACATAAAACATGCCTATTAGTATGACAATAAATAACATGTATGGAGGATAAGAACAGTGCAAGAAGAATATCTAAGGAACGACATGTCATATGGAAATGTAATAATAGACTTGGCTAACAATCAATCGAATAACTCCTATAGCTTGTAATACAATGCAAGATACTTCCAATCTATAGTATGTCTCAATTGTAGTACAATGCAAGATACTCCCAATCGAGAATAGCCAATCCTAGTATCAATCTCCTCTCCTAAAGAAATACAATGTCGAATAAAATTCTATAAACTGTAGTACAATAAAAGATACTTCCAATCCATAGAATATCACAAGTCAAGTAAATCAATCAATATCAAGTCATGTCAAAGAAACATGGTATAGGACTGACAACTCTATCACAAGACACGGTGAACATGAAGAAGACCAAACTCTCGCAACAGTCTCCGGAGGCTGAAATAGATATTATAAACATGTTCAAAATAGTCAAGTCAGCTAGGATAGCCTACCCATAAGTCCAATTCTGGACACAAGGACAAAATGGTAATTTTGGGCCAAAACGATGTCCGTCGTTGGATCTACTTTGTACCGAAAAGCATGCCAGTACCTAATGTATCTAAAGTCGTCAAATTATATGTCTACGGGTCCGGTTTGACGATATGAATCAAACCGTATGTCCAAAGTTGGATTCTGGCAGGCCGTGCACAAAATCATCCGTTGGATCGAATCACGGGCCCGCCAAAATAGCATTCCGGTCGACCTTCTCAGAATCGGACCAAACTTGGCACATAGGACCAGAAAAATAACTCAGTCCTGTTGGCACAAGTTTCGTCTCGAGATAACGAACATGCACAAAATAATTGACTAATTTGCAAAGGGGCCGATACGGGATATCTCGACGGATACGCAACGATTTTGTCGTGCATGCACAACGAAATCGAGTTCCATCGAACTCCACATGTCGACAACACCCATACACATATTTTAATGCTCATCGGTTGTGACCACGTCGTCCAGTTTGTCGGGTCGCACGCCATATCGGTGAAAGTTCAATGAAACCAATAGTTTTTAAAACAATTTTTTCTCTATTTTTAACCTAATTTATCTTACTGTCCAATTGACTAAAAATAAAACTAATAATGGGGTTTCCATCTCATATAGGTTGACTATGACCTTGTTCAAAAACAATTTTGAAACATTCAAAGGTTCGTCGAGAAATCGCCTTCCAAGTCGGGGTCTTAGGGTAGTGAGAACTCTGTTTATGAACAAAATTTTTGTTGATGTTCACATCGATTTTCTGGACAAAATGGTTGTCTATCTACGAATCCATCTACTAGGGTTTCAAGAGAGTCATGTAGGCTTTCCATAGAAATTTACAGATTGAAATTCTATTGAACGATGAGAGAGAAATCTTACCTAAAAATTGGGTCGGTCGCTACTAGAACTGCTGTGGCTGCTGATGTTTCCTGCCTTGGCGCACGCGTGTCCGACGACTCTGGCCGGCCTCCAGCGGTCGGGCGGCCGCACGCGTATCCGGGGAAGGTGACGTCGGGGTTGGCACAATTAGTTTAGGGTTTTATGGATCAATCTCTCATCTCTCCCTCTCGTTACTAAATGTATAATCGGCTTGTAAAAGTTGATTTTGGGGTCAGGCCTGCTAACAAAGCTCGGGTTGGTTTTTGATGAACAGTGCGTGCACTGTTCATCAGCATGTATTTTCTTTTTCTTTTTGTTTTATTCTTATATATATATATATATATATATATATATATATATATATATATATATATATATATATATATATATATATATAATGCAATACTTTGTTAAAAAGTACATATATTGAGATTTATTTAGATTTTGTTAAAAATATTTTTAACAAAATCTAAATAAATCTCAATATATGTACTTGTTTAGCAAAGTATTGCATTATATATATATATATATATATATATATATATATATATATATATATATATATATATATATATATATATATATATATTTGCGCTATGCGAAGATATACATTTTTTAAGAGAACTTTTATTGATGTATCAGGCGCAAAATGTCGAAGCCTATACAAGTAGGCGCGCCACGCGCGAAGTAACAACAAAAGGAGAGGGCCAACACCAAGGGCCGGAGGGAGCTGCTAACGAAAGAGCAGGTCTGCCAAAACAGGTCCGAGGAGTGGGAGCATCGAGTCTTGATTTTAAGAATTTGACGGAGGACTTCGCGGATCAGTTGAGTCAGAGTGTATTGGCGACCTTCGTACCTGAATTTGTTTCTGTTTTTCCAGAGGACCCAAATACCGACGGTCGCGACGATCTGGTGACAATGGGACACACCCTAGTTGAGCAGGAGATCGTTGAAGCCCCCGGGACGATGCCTCTTTCTACAACGTCGAACAAGGTCTTGCCAAACCTGATCGGCAAGGTCTCCGGATAGCAGGATGTGTTCGGCAGTTTCTGGCTGGTGGGAGGTGCAACAGTGGCAACTAGAGCCTAGGCTAAAGCCGATGGTGGTTAGAGAGTCGTTAGTCGGAAGCTTCCTGCGCTGAGCACGCCAGATCAGAAATGACCACTTGATGGGGATGCATGTTTGCCAAAAAAGAGAGTTCTGGAGGTGTGCAACTCTGCTGTCCCTCAGCTTGCACTTGGCGGAGGCCATCGTAAAGGTACCTCCGGCAGTGGGGGTCCAAATCAAGGTATCCGGGGAGTCATTGATCCGAACATATGTGGCTGCCATAGATTGGTCGTGGCCTCTTGCTCGATCCATTCTCTGACCCGCTCCCATCTCCAACCCGATGATGGGTCCCACATATCCCGGATCTGGTAGTTAGGTGGGGCGTTAGAAGACCGGTGGTAGACCATGTTACCTATCCAACGTTCGTGGAAAGGTGGCGAAAGGCCTTTGCCAAGCTGCAAGCGGATAAAGGGTTCTACAAGGTGACGGCCATGGAGAATACCTTGCCAGGATGCCGTGGAATGACTGTTGGCAACCACCATCGTCGGATGAGAGTGTTGGAAGTATCTGGCTTTCATGAACTGCGTCCAGATAGAGTTGTGTGTTATGATCTTCCACCACAATTTCATGGAACAGGCATCCACAATTAGAGTTAATTTGGTGAATCCGAGCCCCCCTAATCCGTCGGTTTGGCCATCGTATCCCAGCTGGCCTAGTGGTGCTTATCTTTACCATCCTGATGACCCCAGAAGAAGCTGGCGAAGAGAGCCTCCAGAGAGGATAGAACTGTAGGAACCCTAGAGGGGGGGTGAATAGGGTCAAGCTAACTAATCAAGCACTTAGCACAAGCTAATGGGCAATTTAAAAATATAAGTGCAAAAGAAGAAGCAAAACAATACCGACATCCGATGTATCCTGGTATCCTCCCTAGAGGCAATCCAGTCCCGGAACTCTCTCCGGATTTAATCCACTATTTGAGTAAATAGTTACACATGAGTTTGGATCCGAAGAACTCGCCAACTTCTTACACGAGAGCTTTAGTCCGAAGGCCTCTCCGACTTCAACCGAGAGTTTGGATACGAAGACTCTCCAACTTCAACCGAGAGTTTGGATACGAAGACTCTCCAACTTCAACCGAGAGTTTGGATACGAAGACTCTCCAACTTTAACCTTTCACAATAGGTTTTGATCTCCTTATCAACAAGATGAAGATCTTACTTTTCAACTCAATAACTCTAACATAATTTGTGGATGGCAAATGAAAGATTTGTAGAGTTGTTTGTGGATAGGCTTTGGTGGTTTGTAAATTTTTAGGCTCAAAGCATCAACCTTGAATGAAGGGGTTCAAGGCTATTTATAACCAAAGCATCGAAAAAAGCTCAAGACAACTTTTCAGTCCGCGAACCGGCATACCGTTGGTATACCGGTCTGGAATGCAACGGCTAGAAATATATCCGTTGGGATCATTAATTGCTCGAATTTTCCACCGTTGGAATTTCAACGTTACTAAACCGGTATACCGTCGGTATAAACCGGTATGCCGTCGGTATGTCGATTTTCATCCGAAAATGATCATGGGCTAATTTCTACCATAGCTTTCGATTTTACCATCCATTTTTTGTGTTTACAATTATTCCTAAGACTATTTACAGACTCCAGAAATACTTTAGCAGGTGCAGGCTTCTTCAGAGTCTTGAAATGATGATGGCATGGCATGGCTTCTTTCCTTGATAGATATTAGTTTTTTCCCTTGATGGCAGCTGTCCAAAGATATCCAGTTTGTGAAAATTGAATGCCTTTCGGGGGCTTCGCCCCCGAACCCCCGATGAGAGGCGCTGCCCCCTCGACCCCCATCCGCTGACATGGCAGCGGAACCCCCGAGTGCGTGGCTCCGGAGATGTCGTTGGGTGGTTCAGAAAAATCTTGTGGGATCCGTCATCTTTGTCCCACCATGATTTCTTCATTGCATATGTCCACATTGATCTTGCTTATTACTTTTCTGCATGTACATGTTAGACGAACAAAACAATATACATAGTAGCAAGTATGATGAGTTTAATGCACATTAGGACAATGCCGAGTTTAAGTATAAGTGCTAAGGTGATAGCATAAATGTTAGTGATATCATAATGATTAAACTTAATTGAATGACCACAATAAAAAAACATAGTTTTGATTTTGTCAACCCGATTAAATTTAAGATAGATAAGCTCATATCACTAATATGTAAACCAATAGGCACATATCACCAAAGGTATAAGTATATGTAGAAATGCTATAACGGTAGTATGAAGATTAGTGATAATAAAATGCTAAACTTAACATATTAGCCATATTCAAAAACATGATACAATCATTGGGCCAACAATCTCCCCCTTTTTGATTATGGCAAATCAGTTAAGTTTAGTATGGACACAATAGATGTATGTATCACTAATATACCAAAGACATAAGCAATATCACTAAAAGCATACTACAACATACTACTTAGATTACTTATAAATACATACTTAAACTTACTTCTCCCCCTTTGACATGATCAAAAATAGGCTCTCCCGTACTAAGAGATAAAATAAAATTAATCTCAAGCATATAAATCAGAGAATGGGAAAGTCATGGACAATCATGATCAAGCTATACGAATTTTAAACAATGGGAGAAGGGTGTAACGACAAGTTTATAAAGCTACAGTGCCAATGTAGAATATCAAATTTTTAAAAGAAGTATGTCAAAACACAATATAGTTGGTAAAACAAATAAAATTGATAAACAGTCAAACATTAATTTTACCAACTTGACATCCAAGAATGAAACTCCAAAACATAATATTATATGAATTAGAACTTTAATTTTGGAAGGAAGAGATATACCAATTGAAATAAAAGATTTCAATCAAGGATTTCAGTCAAAAGCCCATGAGGATTAGATAATTGCAAAATAATTGATAAAAAAAACCAAGTGAGATAGTTGGAACATATAAACTTAATACCAATTGAAATATAAACTTGAAACATTGATCAAAAAGCCATTTGAAAGTCAAAATTGTCCACAAATAAATAGTAGAACAACATAAGGGAATGATCAATGTAGAATAGAGCAATTGATGTAGAATTATCTCATTATTTGCAAAATCTATATGCTTACCTAAGTTCATGCATTTGAACTCAATTACCTTATCATGCTATATGAATACCCTTTTAGATAAACATGAAGGTAATGAGAAAAAAAAACTTAAGAAGGAAAGATTCAGTCGACTTGAATGCTCCCCCTCAAAGTATTACCAATATAGATAAACAAGAATTTTAGGTAAGTCCCCAATAAGAAAAGCCAAATCAATTAAGCATATAAGAAAAACCAAAACAATGAAAGCATAATAGTCATCAAGATAAGATATGAAAGTTAATATTAACAATATGACTTATTTAATCCATATAAAAAAGAGAGAGATAAGTAATAAAGACACTTGCATACACTCTCATAAGTCCTTCACAAATAAAAATATCATGACCTCAATCAATAGAATATGAAATAGAGAAAAATATGGGTCCATGATGAACTAGGTATACGACATATTAAAGGGTATAAATAAATTGAATCAATTGATTTGCTCCCCCTCAAAATATGCGTATATAGTTCCAAAGCACTTATAGCATAAAATATATAACTAAAAGATTTGGGGGTAAATCAACTATGGATTTTTCCCCCTTGCTTAATGCATATAAGGCTACAATATCGTCAAAAGACGAATAATATCATCTTTAGTCAAGAGAAGATATCCAATTAATAGTCGCTAAAGATGAAAAATTAGAAGAATATTCTAATTAAGCACATATAATCAAAAGATGGCATACAATAATCTATATAGAAGGATTTTATATTTAAATATGATAGATCAATGTATGTTATCCTTTGAGAAAATGTCATCATGAAAAAGAATAAAGTCAATTAAGAACAATCATGATGATAGACAGAATATAGCTCAAAAAAAATAAAACTGAAACATCATGTCCATGATTATCTAATTAAGAAAGAATCAACCAATTTATTACTTTACATGGACTAGGTATGTCTCACCATATATGTACCCATCAACAGGTAAAATTCAAACCTTGCTAGTGGTAAATAATAAACCATAAAGTTCAAATAGCAAAGGCCCATATGTGACAATCCATGAGTAGTCAAAGTAGAGTAATAAATTAGTTTGATAATCACATAATAAGATGATATAGGACTACTCAACCATTAGGATCTTTTATTAATAAGAATAAACAAATTAGACATGATCCAACAAATCTCATAAAGAAAATCCCAAATCCATATTTATGAAAAAATCTCATAAATCAATGAAAAATATGGAAAAGAGTCATTCTCATTTAAATGATTGCAAATATAATCAAGAAGAGATGTAAATAATAATAAGATGAAATCATGACTCAAAAGTGAGAGAAATTTAAGAGATACGTGCTAGTGACTAATAAGGAAGGAGACTTAAAGAAAGGAATCACAAACCTCCAAGAGAAACAAGATCTAATCAAGAATTTGTAAAACTAGTTTTAGAGAACAAACATATGTATCTAAAATAGGAAACAAGTTACATTTAGAAGAATCACAGATCTTGTTATGTAAACTAGCATATCATATATAGTTTGAAAAGAAAAAATAATAGCTAGATGAGTGAATGTGAACATAGATTATGTAGCTTAACAATAATATATCATAACTAAGCAAGCTACATGACTAATTAACATTAATGGGTTAAGTCATTAACAAGATAGAAGTGCTCATTAAATCTTAAGTCACAAACACTAAAGATACTTGCTTAAGCATAGAGTTCACAATTAAGGGCATACATTTTGAATGATCAAAATAATTTATAGACTCTTTACTAAGCAATGATAAGAGCAAGAAGATAGCAAAACACATGAATTAGACTCTCATCAAGTAACGGACAAAAGAGATGTTCATGAAAACACAATAAAATAAATCTCTTTACCAAGTATTGAGATTAACCCAAGATAATAAAATAATAGATCGATCTAGAGAATGCAACATATTATATCCAATGTAAAGCAAGTGTATTCTCTAGAAATAGAAAATCTTAACACAAAAGCTCAACCCATGGTAGCTAGGGACATAAGAAGTATGATGTATCAATTACATGTATTCTTATGTGCTACAAAAATCATTGGGCAATAATAATTCAAAAAGAAGCATAAATCCAAGGAATGAGCAAAGAAAGATCATTAAGATCAAGAAAGCTAAATGCTAAAGATATCAAGAAGTATATTTTTTTTTCAAAAGCTTTCATAGTGCACCATAGTAAAATATAAAAATATAGACAACAAAATGCACTAATTAAGGAGGTGAATTTAATAAGCAAGGTAAAGCACAAAATCATGTGATCCTTAAAAGCACTTCCATAAATAGTCATGAGCAACACATTAATAAACATTTTCTCTCAACATCCTAACTTAAAGGTATAAAACAAATAAATATCAAGTTAGGAATCATTTATATATATGAAACTATATATATTACGAATAGGCATACATGAAAATATCAAAAGTCAATTAAGAACATGTATCCATAATGCCAACCAAAAAGTCAAGAGGATATCATCAAGAGAAGACTTTAAGGAAGAAGCTAATTGATTCAAGAAACACAAATTTGGTCGAAGGAATCAATAGCTAAAGTATGAGATAAGCACAAGTTTGAAAGTGACAAGTATAATTAAATACTCTTCAAGTCAATATAAAACTTTAGCTTAACTCATATACCCACATAAAGATATTTATACAAAAATATATATATATCAACATAAGAAATACATGATCTACATGTAAATGAAAATTTAATGAATATAGTCATGTATCCTTAATGAATGTTTGAAAAACTATCACAAATTCAAACCACATATAAATAATCTTTATTAGGCAAAGACATAATTGATTCATAAGAGGTTTAATCAAAATAAAATATGAGAATCAATAATGAATATATTATATAAGCACAAGGTTAAAATGGAAGTATAAGTGTATACTTGTCAAATGATAAGAAGCTTGTGCTAAACACATATATTCACAAATACCGATTAATGTAAATATGACATATTAAATACAAACCGGCATGAAGTAACTATTTCAAAAACTTTAAAGACGGAGAGTTAAAATCATATTAACTCAAATCAAAACCAAGCTCCTATGGACTAGAGTGATATCCATGCTTTATAAAGTTTAAGAATAACGAGCATGCATATATAAATGTGTCCCACTAATAGAAAATGAGTGATAAAGTACATAGTGTGAACTAATCATTTAAGCCGAGTAACTAGTCATGCTAGATAAAAAAATAAGAAGAAAATTAACTAAGCATGCTAGTATTATATCCTACATTGATTTATATAAAAGGCAACTAAAGGATATCAATGTGAGCTAGTAGCAAGACATCAACTGAAACATGCTAGATTCTACAAATATAAACAATTTAAAGAGAATCGCTTAGCATGTTACCAAAGTGGCTCTAGTGGCCACGCTTGTGTTGGTGCAATTGCTTGGAAGATGACCTTTGAGCTTTGCAACCACCAACACACTCCTCGGTGCTATGTTCCGATATAAGAAACCCCACCTACAACATTAGACGAAGACTTTGGTATATATCCAAATAAACTTGGATCCACATTTGTTAGCTTTAGGGACCCATATACTATTTACTCTAGCATTGGTAGAAAAACTTCTACGAATAGGACAAGTTAAGCTCATGTGTCCAATGCGAGAGCAATAGAAGCACCTAATACTAGTGTATGCACATGTATCGGAATGAGTATGATTATGAACATGTGACACACTAGAATGATGAATATCTCTAGAGTGAGCATGCATGCATTTGGTCTTAAGAATATCATGTTCTAATAGCAAATCATCATGCAAACAAGTAAGAGAATCAAATTTAATATCTAAAGCATAATTCTCTTTTTCAAATAAAAAAGCAATTCTAGAAATAAAATTATCATTTGTTTCTTTAAAGAGTCAATAGAATAATCATGCAAATGATTTAGCTCATGTGTTTTCCTCTTAAGATCTTCTATTGATGAAGAAAGAGATTTGATTTTCAAAATTAAAGCCTCATTCAAACTCTTTAAAGAAATACAAGATGAGTTTTGAGAAACAAGTCTAGATAGTAAATTATTATTTTTATTTCTCAAAAACTCATTAGATTCTTCTAAATGAATAACCTTTTCTGAAAGTTCTTCATTTGTAGAATGAAGGTCATCAAGAATCTCTAAGGATTGGTAGCCATGGCTTTCCACTTAGAGCATTTCTTGCATTTAGAAGAAATATGATTGTCCATGCTACTAGAAGTAAAACCCTCTTTATCGGAGGAGGAGGAGTACGATGCCATAGAAAAATTAACAAGGATTTATGTTAAGCCTAACAGTAGAGTCCTTGCTCTGATACCAATTGTAGAAACCCTAGAGGGGGGTGAATATGGTCAAGCTAACTAATCAAGCACTTAGCACAAGCTAATGGGCAATTTAAAAATATAAGTACAAAAGAAGAAGCAAAATAATACCGACATCCGATGTATCCTGGTATCCTCCCTAGAGGTAATCAAGTCCCGGAACTCTCTCCGGATTTAATCCACTATTTGAGTAAATAGTTACACACGAGTTTGGATCCGAAGAACTCGCCAACTTCTTACACGAGAGCTTTAGTCCGAAGGCCTCTCCGACTTCAACAGAGAGTTTGGATACGAAGACTCTCCAACTTCAACCGAGAGTTTGGATACAAAGACTCTCCAACTTCAACCGAGAGTTTGGATACGAAGACTCTCCAACTTCAACCTTTCATAATAGGTTTTGATCTCCTTATCAACAAGATGAAGATCTTACTTTTCAACTCAATAACTCTAACACAATTTGTGGATGGCAAATAAAAGCTTTGTAGAGTTGTTTGTGGATAGGCTTTGGTGGTTTATAAATTTTTAGTCTCAAAGCATCAACCTTGAATGAAGGGGTTCAAGGCTATTTATAACCAAAGCATCGAAAAGAGCTCAAGGCAACTTTTCAGTCCGCGAACCGGCATACCGTCGGTATGAACCGGCATACCGTCGGTATACCAGTCTGGAATGCAACGGATAAAAATATAGCCGTTGGGATCATTAATTGCTCAAATTTTCGACCGTTGGAATTTCAACGTTACTAAATCGGTATACCGTCGGTATGCCGGTTTTCATCCGAAAATGATCCTGGGCTAATTTCTACCATAGCTTTCGATTTTACCATCCATTTCTTGTGTTTACAATTATTCCTAAGACTCATTACAGACTCCAGAAATACTGTAGCAGGTACAGGCTCCTTCAGAGTCTTGAAATGATGATGGCATGGTATGGCTTTTTTCCTTGATAGATATTGGCTTTTTCCCTTGACGGCAGCTGTCCAAAGATATCCAGTTTGTGAAAACTGAATGCCTTTCGGGGGCTTCGCCCCCGAACCCCCGACGAGGGGCGCTGTCCCCTCGACCCCCATCCGTTGACCGGGCAGCGGAACCCCCGAGTGCGTGGCTCCGGAGATGTCGTCGGGTGGTTCAGAGAAATCTTGTGGGATCCGTCATCTTTGGCCCACCATGATTTTTTTATTGCATATGTCCATATTGATCTTGCTTATTGCTTTTCTGCATGTACATGTTAGACGAACAAAGCAATATGCATAGTAGCAAGTATGATGAGTTTAATGCATATTAGGACAATGCTAAGTTTAAGTATAAGTGCTAAGGTGATAGCATAAATGTTAGTGATATCATAATGATTAAACTTAATTGAATGACCACAATCAAAAAACATAGTTTTGATTTTGTCAACCCGATTAAATTTAAGATAGATAAGCTCATATCACTAATATGTAAACCAATAGGCACATATCACCAAAGGTATAAGTATATGTAGAAATGCTATAGCGATAGTATGAAGATTAGTAATAATAAAATGCTAAACTTAACATATTAGCCATATTCAAAAACATGATACAATCATTGGGCCAACAAGAACCTTTTTAGGAGGGAGCCGACGGCTAGAGTGTAAATAGGGATGGAAGACAGCACGTGCTTGATGAGGATCAGCTTGCCGCCCGGAGAGAGATTCACGTTGTGCCATCCCTCAATCATTTCCTAATCTTATACACAAGCCCTTCGAAAATGCCCGAACTATATCTGCCGTATACCATCGGACATCCTAGGTAGGTGAACGGAGGGTAAGCGGTAGAGAAAGAGTTGAGATTAGTGAGATTGGTCGAGTAGCTCGTGTCGGCTTTGTGATGGGTATAGATGACGCTTTTGTCCCGGTTGATGCGTTGTCCGGAGCATCTGGTGTATTTATCCAGGACGCTGCAGACCACCTCCACTGATCCGACGTCCCCGAAGGAGAAAATGAGGATGTCGTCTGCGTAGGCTAGGTGAGTGATAATAGGGCAGCCTGTAGTGGTATAAAAGTGATAGAATCTAGGAATGTTGTTCATGCCGTTGAGGTTTCTGCTGAGGGCTTCAGCGACAATGACGAAGATGGTGGAGGAAAGTGGGTCCCCTTGACGGACAACCCGACTGGACTTGAAGAATCCGTCCACTTGACCGTTAATGAGAGTGGAGAACCAAGAGTTGCTAATGGATCTGTATATGATGTCTATCCATGTTTCGAAGAACCCAAATACCCTGAGAGCCCATATCATGAATTGCCTGTCCAGGCGAATATAGGCTTTTTCCATATCGAGCTTGATGGTAGTATTCCCTCCCCTGGACGAGAATTTCATACAAGTGATCATCTTCTGGGCTAGGAGGATGTTGTCAGTGATGTTCCGACCCAGGATGAAACTGTTTTGTTCCTCGGATATGATCTTAGGAAGAATATGAGCCATACGGGTGGCGATGATCTTGGAGATGATTTTGTTGGCGAATGTGCATAAGCTGATGGGTCAAAAATCTTTGAAGGTCTCCGGGTTATCTTTTTTGGGGATGAGGATGAGGTTGGCTCGGGATAAGGATTTAGGGTAGCTAGCTCCTTGAAAGAAAGCGATAGCAGCCTCTATCACGCCATACTGAATGATAGTCCAACAGGTCCTGAAGAAAACCTCTGAGAAACCGTTTGGGCCTGGAGCGCTATTTTTGTCTAGGGCCCAGACCGCAGTCCTAACTTCATTTGCGGAGGGAGGGGCTGAAAGAGTTTTATTATCCAGCTCGTTGATTAAGAAAGGAATCTTGGCTAATAAGCTCTCATCCTTAACGACTACATCTTTAGTGAAGAGTTTGGAGTAGAAGTTGGCAGCAGCCGCCTGTGTGTTTCGTTGGTCTTTGAGTAAGGTGCCGTTATCGTCATATATTTTAGGAAGGGAGAGTTGATGCCTGCGTCCCCTGACGCATGTGTGGAAGAAGGCGGAGTTTCTGTCGCCCTTGGTGTCCCAAGACAACCTAGCTTTCTGTTTCCAGAATTCAGTCTCGACTTTCATACAAGATTTGAGGATAGCCTTGTTAAGGTTAAGCGTGGCACGGTTCTCTGGCGAACAATCCGTAGCCAGCCTGATTTCAGCCCAGGTGACGTCGTCTTTCGCTGTCTTAATCTCTTGGAAGATGTTGCCAAAAGCAACTTTGCTCCAAGAAGTGAGGGCGCTCCTAGTGGCCATAAGTTTCTTAGCTACTCTTTTAGTGGGGTCTGGGTCGTGCGTTGAATTCCAGGTGGCAGCCACGATGTTATGGGAGGGTGATGTCTCCAAAAGTCCAAGAATCTGAAAGGTTTTTTAATGGGGTTGGAGTTGTTGCTGACCTCTATAAGAAGGGAGAGTGATCAGACTCTGTAGAGTTGAGGTAAGAAAGGTTGGTTATGAGATTCATATCAAACCATCGATTGTCGACAAGCCTGCGATCCAGACGAGTGTATTGGCGGCGAGCTCCTTCCTGCATGTTGCACCAGATGAAGGAGTTACCGGAGTAGGAAAGGTGGTGCATGTTGGCTTGGAAAATGAAGGAGTTGAAGTCGTTCATGGCCGGTTGGTGAGGGGGGCGTCCCCCCGATTTTTCATCATTGTGGGAGATAGTGATGAAGTCTCCGATGTAAAACCACGGAAGGGTGTTGAGGGAAGTATGGGTATCCATATGGGTGAGCCATATCTGCTTGCGTTCAACGTAGTCGCAACTCCCGTAAACTGTGGAAATGAGGGATCGGGAGGGATGGGTGGGGTGTTCCACCCAGCAGGAGAGCGCCTGATCGGAATCGAGGACGATGCCAAAGAGGCAATCATCGGAAAGAAGGATCCAGATGTCGTGACACCCAGCAATGGCGTTCGTGAATCCGAGCTAAAGTTGGATGGATTTGAGTTTCCTCTGGGGGATTTTGGGTTCGATGATAACGATAATGTCAATCCGGTGGACTTTGATAGGGTGATAAGTCTTCTCATTGTTGGTTTGTTGGCCAGCCCTATGATGTTCCATGTTAGGATGTTAATCATTGGGATGATTGCGGTTGGGGTTTTTGTTGAGCTTTGATGCTGACCGAGTGGTCATGACCAATTGCTCTTTTGAGAGGTTCTTTTTCTTCTTATTTTGATGAATTTTGGGGGCCCTTTGGGTTGCTGTGGACGGATCTGCCGTCACATCTTGGCGTTGATGGGCCTCTTAGCCTGTGGCGTTCTCCATGTTGTCGACGAGCTCTGTCTCAATATCGGCCAGCACGCTGAGGGAATTGTTAGGGTTGAGGAAGCCGGCGTCCTGAGCTTGACGGATCCTGGTCTCGTACTCTAGGCCTAAGGACTTCTCGACCTCTCCCTGCGGGGGGGGGAGGGGGGGGATAGGGGGATGTGATAGGATCTCCACTAGTGGTGGGGGTGATCCACGCTAACCTGTGCTCAATGGATAGCCTCGGATCTCCGTCGGCTGGACCCTTGGCGATCTCACAAACTTCTGCGAGAAGTGGATGGTCCGGGAGGGAGATGGGCGGGACTTCAACCTCTGATGGGGAGCTAAGGATCTCGAATCTATTGAGGAGTGAGATGCTTATTGGCCTGTCGGGAGCCTTGCTAATGGCCATAGTAGGGGGGAGTTGGGGCTTGGGGAGCTGTCATTATATGTAAAGTGGGAGTGGGAGTTAGGTAGCGGTAGTATGGGATTAGGAATGGGAAGTTGGGTTGCCTTCGAAGATTTTGGCTTTTGAGTTGTTTTCTTCCTCAGCTCCAGGTGGGCTTTGAAGCAATGCTTCGAAATGAGGCCTCTGATCTGACAGTGCTTGCAGAAGCTAATAATGTTGTCGTGTTCAAGCGTCTGGAGGTGTGTCCGTCCTCCCAACTCGAGCTGTACGAGCGTGGGGAGGGGGGGTCAACGGATAGATCGATCTCTACGCAAATCTTAGCGTAGTTGCCTTTAGAGAGGTTGCGTGTTTCTTCAGTGTTGGCTACCAGGGTCTCGAATGAGCTGGCAATTCTCTTGAGTGCTACGGGGGCGAAGCAAACAAGGGAGAGGTTCGACAAGGTAATCCACGTTGAGATAATCTTTGAATCCGCATTGGGGTTGAAGCAGGGGGACCATTTGGCGATCTTGACGCTGTGGGGTCCGATGTTGGTGGTGCCCTTAGCCTATACCAAAGAGAAGTCATGATCAGAGGACATGTGGAGGAGGAGATGTTTTGAGTCCAACGGTGCGACCTTGTACGCAGTGGTAAGACCCCAACCGACGATGGATTCTTTAACGGAGGGTAATTTAGGACATCCGGACCTAAATTTTAGAACAAAGGTCTTCGAGAAGGATACGAACAATGATGAGATTTCTTCAGGAGAGAATGACACTCTGATAGTTTGGCCCTCGGGAGGGGGGTGGGGAACTCGATCTTCGGGAGAGCGGGCTCTGTCTCAGCGGGGGGTAACTGTGCAACTCTTTTCGGTCGCAAGATCTCCGCTTAGGAAGGCGTCGATGTGTGGCCGGGAGGGGTTGGCTGGAGCTGCTCAGACGAGGAGTTGAGAGTGGGTGCTGCGATCTGCGCCGGAAGGGATCCTCCTGGTGCGGGCGTCGCCAAACGGGTCTCTCGAGATTGGGAACTGCGACGCGACTGAGAGGGCTGGGTGTGGTACCGCCGATCGACGGGGTCGTAGCGACAGATTGCGATCCAGGGAGATTGGGGAAGTCCCTTGACTCGGGGTGAGCGGTCCCGGAGCCTGGTGCATAGCCGGTGGTTGGATGAGGGAGGGCAATGGGGGGCGCATGACCTTCTGGGAAAGTTTGTGCTGGCGCATAACCGAGGAAGGAAGGGGGGGCCTGGAGGGGCGCATGGCCTGCTGGAGAGGGCAGAGAAGGAATCCGTGAAGGCCCCGCAGGCGCATGCTGCTGCGCGTAGGGCTGCACGTAGGGGGGCGCATGCTGCTGCATATAGGGGGCGCCACAGGCGCATGCTGCTCCACAGGGGGGTTGGGCGCATGAGCACTCAGGGGGAGAAGAGGCGCGTATGCGGTAGTGCCGGTGCCGAGCGCATGGCTCCCCGGGGGTAGGCGCATGGCAGGAAGGTACTTACTCTATCTCGGGGTGGCACATGGCGGGAAGACGCATGCGTAAGAGCGGATGTGGGCGCATGGTTCCCAACCGATGGGGGGAGCGCATGGTCGAGTGGGAGATTCGAATTTTCAAAATTCGAATTCGAGTCTCTGGGGGGAAGGGCCCGGTTCCCAGAGTAGTGGCGACCTTGAGGACCTCCGGCACAGGATGGCTGAAGCCCCGAGACGCCGCCTTGGATGGAGGCCACCGTAGGGGCTTGGCGAAGCCAGGGTGGGGGACCGGATAAGTCTGAGCTCGTCCGGGTGCGGAGGAAGCGGCTTTCGAGAAAGAGGGAGGAGAGAGGGCCTGGGCGGTAGCCGATGGTGGCCACCGCAACCTTGGGACGAGTCCAGCAGAGGAAATTCCGACCAATGAGAGCTGAGCCGGTGTCCAACCTAGGGGCGGGGAGGAGGTGCCTGGTGCGGACTTGGAAGCCTTGGTCGCGCCACTCACCTGGCGGTGGAGGAGATAGGGGAGCGGGGGTGGTGGGTTGCCCGAGCGGGGCGGGGCTGGCCACGTCGTCGGAGGCGGGCGGTAGAGAAAGACAGGGTTGGACTACCATGAGATCGGGGGGGGGGGGGAGCGCTGGGAGATGGGAGTAGAGAAGGGAGCATAATGTAAAAACTATATACGATATATATATATATATATATATATATATATATATATATATATATATATATATATATATATATATATATAGACACACACGCACACACACACACACACACACACACACACACACATATCGTCCTAGTCAAAGGTCCCAATTTCAAAAATAGTATTTCAAGCATTATTATCACATTTTGAAAACTAATAAAAATATATATAAATAATAAATAGCAAATAATACATTAAATATCATTACTAAAAGTTACTCACTAGATTATAAAATGAGCTATGGTTATATACACATCTATATCTACATGGATGCCGTTGGTCGCACTCCATGACCACATGGGCTTAGGCTCGTTTCGGGTCCAGTCCGGACTAGTTTGGTAAAATCGGGTTTCCTAAAAGTCAATAATCTTAATAATAAATAATTAAATTATTTATAGGTGTTAAGTCGCAACTTGGCCTGGTTTTTCTAGTTTGGACACACTTATGGCTCGACCTTCCCTACCATGGCTAATACACTAGTCAAGGCACACGACCATACTATCCTGCCATGATTTCTAGTCATCTTGTACTCCAAATCTTAACCATAACTAAAGCATCATATCGTAATAACTATTTAACTAAAAGTTTATAAAATTCCAAAAATCACCATTTAATTCAAATAAATAAATAAATAAAATATTTTTATAATCTTGGGAAGAGGGCTTACAAATCTACCCACCTTTAAATAATTTCGTTACCGAAATTTAAATTCTTCCAAAAAAACTCTTCCATTGTTATCCCTAATTTTCATATCATCAAAGATTGGTGTTAACTATTTTTTTTCTTTGTACCGTCAATATCCTAAATTAACATAGCCATCAACCAATAAGCACTCAATAAACTTTGAGCCCTTAGGAATGTGAGAAAATGTATCAAATCACCTGTTTAATACTTAAAAGTTCATCCATCATCTAAATTGAAAGAAGTCTCAAAATTCATAATTTTTATCTTAGCGAGATATTCAACAATTAGTAGACCCTCTAAGGTTTAAACTTTCCCTACCCACCTTGAGCACACCATCCTATCAAAACATAATATTCTATCATCATATTAAAAATGCCTCAGATTCATCTAATAGTAGTGTTTCATTCAACATATATTCTCAATGTTATCTACATTTTTTTTCGAATGCATAAAACCTTAAAATTCATCTTCTTGTCATTGAAGATCACTTACCAAGTTTTTTCCCCTCAAAAGTTCTTCTCATTTTTAATTAACCAATTTAAGAAACTTTACCAACCAATTGACCACCACGGAATCAAATTGTCAATTGAAACCAACTTCGATCATCCCGCTCTATCAAACAGCAATTGCCACAAAATTTATACTTCCAAAGAAAGTTTTTTACGATTTCATTTACTAGTAGTTATCACATGAATAATGCTAGTACCACTATATATATGTAAGACGTATGACATCCATCATATCCTATTTATCTATCAAGGCATCGTAAATCATAATCAAGCAACTATTTTGGCAGTTACCTAAACACTTATTTCTAACCATTTTCCTAACTTTGGATAACTGTAAAACATCCCCAAAGAACGAGTGTTCGTCACTCCGAAAGAAGGAGGCACAAGGAACAAGGATAGTGATGGCAAGGAAGAATAAGTGAATACAAATATGAAGGCCAAAGGTGTAATTAAATTCAATGAGCGTTTCAAAACAGCTGTGGATTGAGATTCCTATCAAGTTTAATCCTTACGCAGGCTCGCTCGGTATAGTAACGTAACCGAAATGATATGCTCTGACCTGTATGGGCTACCAAAAAAAATTGTCATGACCCACACCTGCTTTTCGGGATGCGAGTGCGCGCATAAGCCAGCTACATATCAAACAGACTCCAGCCCAACTCGAATACGTATACGTTGTCTAGACTATAGTAATATGCCAAATCATGGCAAGAAAAAACTATATCTCAACCCATAAGAAGAGTATAAAATAAGAATAAACATTATGGTTCATGGTCTGCAGTCTACTAGCATATATGTCCGATTAGACTCTAAAGAAATAATATGAGTCTATAAAACTAGGCTAACAAGCAGAATATATATAACAGATGTAAATATGTAATCACGAAGATATCTGAATCTGACATAATTACCATCCTGATCAACTAACTAACCCCGTGCAATCAGCTACCTGAAAAGATCATCAGGTTCTCAGGAGACTAGCAAGATACATAAAACATGCCAACTAGTATGACACTAAATAACATGTATGGAGGATAAGAACAGTGTGATAAGAATATCTAAGGAACGACATGTCATATGGAAAGGTAATGCTAGACTTGGCTAACAATGAATCGAATAACTCATATAGCTTGTATTACAATGCAAGATACTCCAAATCTATACTATGTCTCAATTATTGTACAATACAAGATACTCCCAATCGAGAATAGCCAATCCTAGTATCAATCTCCTCTCCTAAAGGAATACAAGGTCAAATAAAATTCTATAAACTGTAGTACAATAAAAGATACTCCCAATCCATAGAATATCACAAGCCAAGTCAATCAATCAATATCAAGTCAAGTCAAAGAAACATGGTAAGGACTGACAATTCTATCACAAGATACGATGAACATGAAGAAGACCAATAAACAAGCAAAGGAAGTGAATAATATCCTATACGTGTACGTAACTCTATAAAACAAGTGAAGCATTAGATAACCAACCAAGTACAATATGGAAAACATGCAACCATGTGGAAAGAAGTACAACAGGAAAGAAAATATGTAAATACTGTATAAGTTCGGCAAGGTATACTTGCCTGGTAGTAGCACGTAGAACCAACACTATCCAGTCAATCGACGAGCCACAAAAGTTAAACTCTCAGAACAGTCTCCGGAGGCTGAAATAGAAATTACTAACATGTTCAGAATAGTCAAATCAGCTAGGATAGCCTATCCATAAGTCTAATTCTGGATACAGGGGCAAAACGATAATTTCGGGCCAAAGCGATATCCGCCGTTAGATCCGCTTTGCACCGAAAAGCGTGTCAGTACCTACGGTCTCTAAAGTCGTCAAATTATATGTCTACGGATCCGGTTTGACGATACAAATCTAATCGTATGTCCTAAGTTAGATTCTGGTGGAACGTGCACAAAATTGTCCGTTGGATCGGGTCGCGGGCCTACCAAAATACCGTTCCGGTCGACCTTCTCAGAATCGGACCAAACATGGCATATAGGACCAGAAAAAAGACACGTCTCGTTGGCACAAGTTTCGTCTTGAGATGACGAACGTGCATAAAGTAATTGACTAAATTACAAAGGGGCCGATATGGGATATCTAAATGGATACACATCGATTTTGTCATGCACGCACAACAAAATCGAGTTTCGTCGAACCCCACACATCCATAACACCTATACGTGTCTTTGGATTTTCAGTGGTTGTGCCTTCATCGCCCGGTTTTTCGGGACGTACGCCGTATCGGTGAAAGTTCATTAAAACCAACAGTTTTTAAAACAATTTTTTTTTCAATTTTTAACCTAATTTATCTTACTATCCAATTGACTAAAAATAAAAATAATAATGGGGTTTCCATATCCTATAGGTTGACTATGACCTTGTGTCACGACTCGTACCCAGTGTAGGGACACGAGAAGTGGGTACGTTGAGCCTACGCCGCAGTATCAGTGGTAGAACGCTATTCTAGGTCATGAACATAACTAACACAATATGAAATACTGTCCAAAAGGAGGCCAAATCACAGAAGGTACAACTCAATCACAATCTAGAGGTAGAATATAGCACGATGAAATAGATAAGGAAATCCTCCAACTGAGGTACAACAGAAGTAAAATAAAACAAAGTTAACAACCACAAGTCTCAACAACTCCAATATAAAACAACAACTGATATGAAAGAAAGAACAGTCTAACTATCTATACTATGCATGGTATCATCCTCAGCAGCTGCCTGAACCTCCCAAGGGTCCAGGTCGCGAGTGTCATCTAGGAAAACTCCATAGTAGGGGGTGCAGTGTTCTTCATCATCCTCTGTAATATTTTCAACAGGTCCAGTCAGGACAGGAGCGAGCACAATACATCTCACACAGATCATAACAGGTTAGAAAATATAAATATGCAAAAGAGTAAGATACATGAAAACTGAAAGAATGTACATGATGTAAAAGAGAGAACTGTAATGGAAATATCTACTATAAGTAGAAAACTATCAGTGACTAGTGCTGTAGAGTACAAGGTCGACATGTGAACGACTTGATTTACACATGAATATACTAAAGAGGTTCACATGATTACACTACTTTGAAAATCGCTCACATGACTATTTATACTCACCTATACCCCAATTAATACACAAGGATCCAGACAAGTTATGTTACGCACATGATTTTCACATGAAGGCCCATAAATGGGTGCACATGAAGTATATATGAGGGCTCATAAATGAGTGCACATAAATTTCACAGAAGGCCCATAAATGGGTGCACATGAATATATTGGTTACACATGAAGCACATGAGAAACATGGCCATACATGAGAGCACATGAGAGTACATGATCGTACATGAACGTACATGAAGCACATGAGTATACATGAATAACATGAGAGCGAAGAATACATGATGTACAATAAACACATGACATGAAGTATCCGATGCTCCCGAAGGGGATAACATCCCACTGTAGGGATCCATATAGTACCAATCCGTGGTAATATCGTGACAACATCAAGTAAAATAATCTAGAGCAAGAATATAATCCTAAGCAAGTTATAAAACGATCAGAAAATGTACTCGCCTGCGATATGAATGTCTGTGAGAATATACTATCCAAGATGAAGTATCTGACTCCTATTTAAAGCAACACAAGTCAAGATGTATACAGGGGATGATAAATGAAATATAAAATGCATCTGCATGCTGTCTAGGTTAAACTAGACTAAAGTCAACACTTGGTCAACTCTAGTCAACCACACTAGTCAAACTAGGTCAACTAGGTCAAGTCCTAGCCCAAACAAGTCTAACAAGTCTCACTAGGCCTAATCAAGCCTAGGCTAGCACTCACACACAATCACAAGGTAATGTGAACCACAACAATGCATAATATAAAATAGATACTATATATGAATACATACATTCATACATACATGCATATCCACATTACATACATATTTATATATAGGCATATGTTACATCATTCATATTTACATAGTTACATATATATATATATATATATATATATATATATATATATATATATATATATATATATATATATATTCATGCACATTTACATACATACTTTTATACATTATATATGTTAACATTCATTACAATGCATTATATTTTACTTATACCTTTGATTCATCAATTCATTCATATATGACATTCATTCATGCATTTATTATCTTGCATATTACAATGCATTCATTCATTTGCATACAACAACATAGATATATATTAGAGAGATAGAGAGGGCTAGGTTGCAATGTAAGTGTGTGTGTGGTGTTTGTGTAAAGGGGTTGTAATACAAGGTTCACATACAAGGGGTTGATGCATTGTGCAATGTGTCAATGGTGTTCATGCAATAGCTAAGTTCAGGTTAGTTTCTGTTTGACATGTAGATTAATAGGTTCAGTTAAGGGTTCATGTAAATGTATGCATATAGAGGTCTCAACTCTCAGGTTCAGTAAAGTAGTAGTACAGCAATGAATGTGAATGTGTAGTGTAATATAGTGTTCAGTTAGTTAAGGACAGGGTATATGTGTTCAGTCCTAACACAAGATATATCAAAGTGTTCCAGTTAACCAAATGAGTGTCACAATCATATATATCAAGTGTGTCAACATGAAAATAGGGTGCCTGTTCACATCATTAACATAGGTGTAGTTGTGTACATTATAAACAAGGGTTCAGTACAAAATGCATTGCTAGGCAAGTGTCAATGTGGTTCAGTTATCAAAACAGAGGTCAACTCAGGTATACACAACATATAACTCCGGAAAAATGTACCACCTATAGGTTTCAATCATGTTCATTTTAGTTTTCACAAACAAACTAATATCTACTTCTCAGTTAACATGCACCCAGGTTCAGTTTGAACAGTTGAATGTACAGCAAGTAGGTGTGTGTCTGTGTCCAAGTTAAATATTGCAGCAAGGTACACATTGTGTTCAATTGAAATATGCTCAGTTGAAAGAAAGAATTCTCAGGTTTCAGTCAAGAGTGAAATGGAACCTAACTCAGGGAACACAAGCATAGTATAACATACAGTACTCAGTTTACAAATGTATGCATGTATATCAACTTAAACTTATTGAAAAGCAACCTAATCTCAGTAACATGTAACCTATATATCATTGCATTGTGAAATAATTTCCAGGGAAACACATGTATCAGACTTTTATACTTCTAGGTGTCAATGAGCTCGAGAAACCCCAAATACACCCAACATGCACAACCCCATAAATCCCAGCTATGCCAACATTAATCCAGATATTGTATGCATGCTAAATAATAACAATTTATCATAATTTAACAATTTAAAATCATTTAAAACTCTGAAAACTCAGAGACATGCACACGTATCAGAACAAAGAGGGAAAACCAAATTTATTTCAAAATATTGCATGAAACCTCAAATTCATGGTTGGTAAATGGTCGTGCACATGTTCTCGGGTCACACGAGTCATTTCATGTCTAGATATTAGGACACGAGGTGTCAATATCAACAAACACACACAGACACAGTGTGTGCTGCACCGCCTCGTACGGCCATGTCGAGCTCGATTGGGCTCGACACAGAGCTCAAGATACGTCGAGCTTGTGCACATGTGTAGAGGGGACATAGGGGTGTATGTCCACGTGTCTGTAAAGCCCTCAACCCGTGTCATGTCCAAGAAATATGAGTGTATCAGACGCAATTTTCGTACGTAGTAGTACAGTGTAAATCCAGTGCACGTGTCCGTGGTCCCTTGACACGACACGAGACCATGTCAAACTTGAGGGGTGGCATGTCAGTGTGTGCCCCCTCCTCTATGCCAAGTGGTAGCCTGCCACGTGGCACGTGCAGTAAACACGAGGCATGCAGTAGCAGGGGACTATACGGGGGTGTCGTGCTGCGTGTCCATGGCCATTTTGGACACGGACACGACACAAAATCATGCTCAGTCGTAGGGGAAATCAATGCATACATGAAAATCAACAAATTGGTTCAAACACTTTTAAAAATATCAAATAAAATTTCTTTGTGGCAATTCAACAAACATATACACATGCAAACTGATACGTGTCCGATACGGACACGAAATTGATACGATTTTCTACCAAACTTGAGGGACAACTAGGGGACACTTAGATCTACACATCCATGCAAAGAAATTGGAAATTTGAATGAGTTTGATAGGTTTTACCTATTGAAGGTGAAGTTTCAATAAAAAGCCCCAAAATAGAGAAGCCCCCTTCCTTAAACAATGTCCAAATGAGCTCTACTCCTTGCAAGCAAGCCTCCTTCAACCCCTACTCCAGATTTAGATCCAAATACAAAAGATTAGGATCAATTTGGTGGAGAAATGGTGAAGTTTGACAATTTGGAGAAGAAATTAGGGTTTTCTACAAGGGGTGTTCTAAAAGAGGCAACTTGTAATCAAGAGGGATTAAATAGGCCTCAACTTAGGTCACCTTTGGTCATTTGTGGCTGTTCATGTAGAGAATTAGGGTTAGGGTTGTTAGGGTTATATACTAAAAGCATCACTTTTGTAGTAACCTTATTTCCTTAAATTTTGAATGAGAATCATATGGGCAAATGTTTGCATATTGTATTTGTTGCAACTGTTAATGCGAATGTCTGATATTCTATATTGTAGATAATATGGTATGTGGTGTCACACAGAAGATCATATTATCAGTTTCCTATGGAGTATATAAATAGTTCACAACCTAGATAGACTTGGACAATCTATTGGAAAGGTTGTAGTGTAATCTGGTATTAGTCTATCTTGACTATAGGTTTACACTAGTACACTTTGTGTGTATTAAACAGGACCACTTAAGGTTGTTCTCTTTGTACTGACTACATAAGAGAACAAACACCTCTGTTATTATAGATGCTTGTACTCTTAATCCGGATATAATAACGGACATGTATATGCAGTGTGCATTACTTTAACTCATAAAAGAGTGAGATTCATTATGGATCAACAACCTCTATGAATTGGGTAATAACATTGTATGTATGGTAGGCTGTTGATTATAAATGGAATCCATGTCCCGATACATCGGGTTGATGATGTCCTCTTAAGGAGCTCATAAGGATTGTCATGTAAACCCTGCAGATGGATTATATCCGACATGACAAATAAAGTTGAGCGGTACTACTTAAGGATAAAAGATGTCGAATCAATATAGTTGTCAGTAACTTAATTTGATCGACGGACATACGATATCTTAACATGGGGAGCCAAACGAGCATATAATAAAAGGAGCCCACAAACATAATTTGGGATTAGGGAGGTAGTGCAACAATAGCTCATTAGTGGACCGAGCTATTGTTAATGGGCCTGGATTGTGTGTTCGGGCTGAACACGGAATATCCAGATCCGTTAGGAGGCCTAACCCTAATTTCTCCTTATGGTCCCTGCCGTAGCCTATATATATCCTCTATTCTCTGGCCGCCAGATTACTGATAGAAATCTGAAATTTTCTCTCAATTCGTGATTCACGTAAGGAGAGAAAGAGAGTGCTGCCAAGGAGAAGAAAAGGTTAGGAGATCGTCGCCTACACGACGTCCAACTCGAGGAAGGAATACGTGCAGAAGATCTTGGGGTCGTCCGCTCGAGATTGCCAGGAATTACTTGTCTCCTTTCCGCCGCAGGTATAATTCGTGAACCCTAGTTTCCCCATATGAAGGGTTAGAACACGTATTAGATCTGTTTAATTTTCTATCAATCAATACGCACACCAAAGGAAGGGTCCTGGGTATCCCCAATTCTATCAAGGGTTTCTCCAGGTTGGGTGTAACGCCCCAGTCCCAAAATACGTAGGACTAGGAACATAGACATGCCAGCTGTATTCATACGAAGTACATAGGCCTCGTATGGATACATAAGCTATAAAATGCAGTAGAACCATAACTAATCTCATCCACAAGAATAAAAGATATTATATAATCAACTATGAATTTGTCTTGATACAATATATTAGGCGGAGACAAATCTACTACCAACAAAATAAGAAAAAGTACATAGAAAATGAAATGAGTGGCGAGCGAAGCGAAGACAATCCAAGCGCAATCATCCTCGAAGAATGGAGATAGTCACGGCTAGAACTAGAGCACCTGCGAAAGATAATAGCACACACCTGGGGAGATAACCAGGTCCTCAGAGGGACGTAACAAGACACATAATATCATGCCACATAAACTGAATAAATATTGCTCAAATAAATAAGCAAATCGAATTATAACATGGTCCAATACGTACCTACTGAACGAGCGTACCATCCCCCCAACCAAACAAGAACAGGAGATGGTAAACTAATTAACGGTGACGTATCTTTCCATGCTATGAATCCAATATGGTATCCGGACCCCAACAAGGTTCAATACCTTCTCATCGAAGTAGTAAGTCACACCTACAACCAAACAAGGACAAGATGTGACGAACTAATTCGCGACAAGTTATTGTCCCAAGCCACGGTCAGATACAAGTACCCAAACCAAAAGTACTCGTACCTAACGGATAAAGGTGCCTAACCATTCTAAGTGATATGTAGTTAAGAACAATCCTTCTTACGCATGGGCCCTGGCTGAATAGGATCGACATAGTCCCCCTTTGGGCACCAGAGGCCCCATCAGTAAGAGCATGACGTTCCGCAGAATCGTCAGTGGCCGTCAGTAATCATGGGTCATCAACCTCGTATCTCCAGCGGAGAATTCGGGTCACAAGGGAAGTGCATCGAAGCCCATACGCTAAGGAATTGTCCTTCCCGCCCAATGCCTACTGTGTTATATCCACAACACAAACCACTATAACCGCTAAGTCAAACTAGCATGCAACCTCTATTAGCGGTTATTCCTATCGCACGGCTTGTACGTATTGGTGGCTAGCCAATCACGCACTTTCGTGTCCTATATGTGACATACAACTTCGTGTTACAACGTGTCAAGGCCAATGAATGCAACACACAAGGTGGTCCCTTAAATCTAGGTTTAATGTGAGAAAAATAATACATAGCAGGAAATATAAATGAACAGTAAGTTCTAACAGTTATGCCATGTATCACAGTTTAATTTGCATAAAGAAAATAAATAATGCATGAAATATGAGCTAAAATAAATAAACAACAAATGGCAAGGTGTCTTGCCTGGTTGGACGCCCGGTGTGCTGCGATAATCATGGTGGCATGAACTGCGACTTTGGTTCAACAACTATGCAAGGTGACTACGGATGGTGGCACGGTTGGTTCCATTGGGTCCAGAAGGGTCAATTTAGTTAGGGTCGACATAGGGTAGTCTAGAATTGGTAAGGGAATAGGGAGATAGGCTGCATCATGGACAAGAGGATATTCGAAGAAAATTAGATAAATAATATATATACGATTTTTAGAAAACAATTTATAATAAAATAGAAAAATATTTACGATAAAAATACGTATTTATAAGTTAGAAATTGTTTTTCGTCTAAAACTCTAAGTAGTAAAAATATGATTTAGAAAGAACTATATTTCATTAGTAAAAATACTTGTAGGTAATACTAGAAATAAAAATAAACTTTTAGGCAAAAAATTGAATCTTATCAAAATAGGATATCTAGGTTAGAAACTAAATTTTTTATTAGTCCAAAAATATTTTAAATAAATATAAAAATCTGGGAAAATATTTTAGGGCTACTGAGTTGTCAAACATAACTTTAAAAAAATGTTAACTATCTATTTATCTAATAATATTAATACTAATACTAATAATAAAAATAAAAATAAAAATAATGATAACTCACTGTTCCTCCTCGTTTCGCGAGAAGATTTAATAACATTAATAATAATAAAATAATAATGATAATACCGGTAATTATGATAATAATAATAATAATAACTATCATAATAATAAATATAATGATAATGATAATGATAATGATAATAATAATAATAATAATATTACTATTAATGACAATTAATAGCAAAAAAAGGAAACAAAGAAACAAATAAATAATTAAATGAGTAATACAAAAAATCAAACAGTAAATGAGTTCTCCTCTTCTCGAGGAGAACAGCAAAAGACTTCTCAGCAAACGCAGCAAGGAGAGATTAGAGAGAGGGAGAATGGAGAGAGTGAGCGAGAGAGAGAGGACAGTGAGCTGAAGGGAAAGAGACGAGCGGGGACACGGGGCGGCGACGCGGTTACTCGGAGAGGGAGAGGAAGGCCGGTGGGCGGCGTAGGAGGGTTTTGGGTGGAGTCGGCGAAGGCTGGGGGTTTTTGGTCGGAGAGAGGCGGCGACTGCGGAGCGGGAGGCCGGCGGCGAGACAGATCGAAGAGGGCTACGACGGTGGCTCTGAACTGTCGATGCGGCGGCGGAGGCGCACCGCCGGTCGGAGCGGAGTGGGAGGCTGTACAGAAATCGAGAAGACGGGGCGGTCGCAGGCGGATATGGGTGACAGCTCGGCGGAGGCTTGCCGTGGCCGGCCGGAAGGGGGCGGACGGCTAGGTCGGACTCGGTCGGGGAGAAGGAACGAGTGTTTTGCGGGCGAAGCAAAGGGGAGGCGCGACGCCGGATGCTACAGACGGCGGGGGTTCGGTGGAGGTCACGCGGGACGGTGGCCGGAGCAGCACACCGGAGGGTCGGCGCGCGGCTCGACGGAGGCGGAGATTAGGTTAGGTTTTTTTTCCCTATTTTTTATTTTCTTTCTCTCTCTGACTGGCAGATTTTTGGGCTTGTCAGCGGTGCGCTCGGCCACCGGAGGGATGTCGGAGGGGCGATGGTGGTGGTTTGGGAGTTGGGTTGTGGTGGTGTGGCCAGAGTCAGGTCGAGCAGGGTCATCGTGGGGGTGAACGGCGGCCTGGTGATGATGAAGGTGGTGGCTTGGGTGGTGAATTGGGGATGATGACGATGACGATGGTGGTCGTCGATGGGTTGGAGGCAGTGGCTGGCTTGGTGTTGTAGGTGGTCGTGTTGTGGCTGTTATGGTTTGCTGGGTTCGGATGGTTCCGTTGTGGCGGAGGTGTAGGCTGGAGGGTGATGGATGATGGAGGATGGTCGGAGGCTAGTAGGCGGGGCTTGGTCGGGATAGGGTTAGGATTTTGTTGGTGTCGGGGTGTGTCCGACACGGGAAGGATAATGTAATTGTAAATAATGGAATAAGATTGAGGACTGGGAGGGAACACGGACACGTTGCACGGATCTTTGGGTTGTGTAAATTGTGGAAGAATTAATAAAAAAAAGTTGGAGGAGTACCTGCCTATTTATAGGATGTGGGAATTCCCAATTGGATAAGAATTCGGATCCCTTAAAATCCAATTTAGATATTTCCTAATTTAATTTAAAGCAATCAAATCCAAATCCAAATCTAATTTCAAATTAAATATCCAATTTAAATCAAATTAAATTTCTAGTATAAATTCCATAAGATAAATCAATTTCAAATATTTAACTATTTAAATAAATCCAAAATTTTAAATCAAGATTTAAATGTCCCAATAATTTCAAAATATATTTTCTAAAATACTATTAATATTAATTTCGAAAATTACATTATTATTTAGAAATAACTCAAATAAATATTTATGAAATATATATGTAAGCATAAATAATGCATACTTTTTCTAGTACACAATAAAATATTATTTGATTAATAACTCTTAAAAAAACAAAAGGCTTTTTATAACAAGAATAATAATTATATATAATATTTTGAAAGTGTATAATAAAATAGAAAAATGCTTTTCTAAAATATGTACGCTCGCACATATTCGTACTTGTCGAGCAAAAATAATAATAAATAAATAAATAGATAATAAAATTTCGTGCGCGACGTACAATACGACTACGCGACGTACAATACAAAATTTTAAATAAGTACCAAATTTAAATAAAAAAATAGTAGAAATTTAGGAGTTTTGCATCCTACCCAACATAAAAGAATTTCGTCCTCGAAATTAAGAATTAGTAGGAGGTTGTGAGAGGACACAAGGGGGTTATCGATGGAAAATAATCTATAACAAATCATGTCGTAAGAAATAATAATCTAGATCATAGAAAGAAAAAAATAATAATAATACGGTATGGTCACGGGTAATGAATGAGGGTCACGATTAAGAGAACGAAATAGATTCGCTTTAATTAAGCGATTAGAGGGTCTTGATAGGGTCGAGTAGTTTAGGATGAAGATATAGCTACATCGAGTGAGAATGATCATAGCCGATAGGAAGGCTAGAGAAAGTTCTAGTATAACGCCTTCGTCCTCCTAAAATAGGTGAAGGCGAAAGAAATATAGAGTTCGAAGGAGACGTTATTGAATGCGAATACGTGATTCAAAGACAATCAAATAATTTCAAAAGAATTGTCAAGGCAGTCGTGGATGAGACTCTAAAGGACAAGTTTAGCTATGTCCCCATCCACGTAGAATAATAGACAAAGCGAACCAAAGTACACTTGGTTGATCAGACCATTATACACCGGTTCTGGTTAGACAGTATGTTAGTGAGCGGCCGCTCAATAGCATAAGTCATGAACAAACTCGATAAATGGATGAGTTTGCAAAGCTAGATTATAGTTGCAACATTAGTCAAAGTGGTAAAAACATAGGCACGAGAGATTTAGCTTAAAAGAAGGTAGAATGATTCTAAGTCATACAGTTGTCCTATAGTCTTCTTGTCCAAGTCCTTGGTTGGCTAGACGGGTTAGGTCCTCTAGATTCTAGGATCTAAATAAGCTTGCTAATATAGGTCACTAGGTCAAAGGGGTTGCTAGGTCATAAGGTAGTCTACCCAACTTAAAGAATTAAACTAATGGTGTTTTGGGACAACTAACTAGTAGGGTCAATCTCTAGCAAGCACGATGGGAAGATAAGAATAGGGATGGAAGAAAGCAAGCAAGGTGCAATTGATGAGTCAAACGGTAGATAAAATTAAAGAAAGAGGTCAAATATGTGGATGAGATCCTAGACTTCTAATCCTATACGCAGGCTTGCTTGGTAAGGTAACCAAATAATTTATCTTGACCTGCATGGGACACCATAAAAACATGTAACACCCCAGTCCCAAAATACGTAGGACTAGGAAAATAGACATGCCAGCTGTATTCATACGAAGTACATAGGCCTCGTATGGATACATAAGCTGTAAAATATAGTAGAACCATAACTAATCTCATCCACAAGAATAAAAGATATTATATAATCAACTATGAATTTGTCTTGATACCATATGTTGGGCGGAGACAAATCCACTACCAACAAAATAAGGAAAAGTACATAGAAAATAAAATGAGTGGCGAGCGAAGCGAAGACAATCCAAGCGCAATCATCCTCGAAGAATGGAGATAGTCACGGCTAGAACTAGAGCACCTGCGAAAGACAATAGCACACACCTGGAGAGATAACCAGGTCCTCAGAGGGACGTAACAAGACACATAATATTATGCCATATAAACTGAATAAATATTGCTCAAATAGATAAGTAAATCGAATTATAACATGGTCCAATACGCACCTACTGAACGAGCGCACCATCCCCCCAACCAAACAAGGACAGGAGATGGTAAACTAATTCACGGTGACGTATCTTTCCATGCTATGAATGCAATATGGTATTCGGACCCCAACAAGGTTCAATACCTTCTCATCGAAGTAGTAAGTCACACCTACAACCAAACAAGGACAAGATGTGACGAACTAATTCGCGACAAGTTATTGTCCCAAGCTACGGTCAGATACAAGTACCCAAACCAAAAGTACTCGTACCTAACGAATAAAGGTGCCTAACCATTCTAAGTGATATGTAGTTAAGAACAATCCTTCCTACGCATGGGCCCTGGCTGAATAGGATCGGCATAGTCCCCCCTTGGGCACCAGAGGCCCCATCAGTAAGAGCATGACGTTCCGCAGAATCTTCAGTGGCCGTCAGTAATCATGGGTCATCAACCCCGTATCTCCAGCGGAGAATCCGGGTCACAAGGGAAGTGCATCGAAGCCCATACGCTAAGGAATTGTCCTTCCCGTCCAATGCCTACTGTGTCGTATCCACAACACAAACCACTATAACCGCTAAGTCAAACTAGTATGCAACCTCTATTAGCGGTTATTCCTATCGCACTGCTTGTACGTATTGGTGGCCAGCCAATCACGCACTTTCGTGTCCTACATGCGATACACAACTTCGTGTTACAACGTGTCAAGGCCAATGAATGCAACACACAAGGTGGTCCCTTAAATCTAGGTTTAATGTGAGAAAAATAATACATAGCAGGAAATATAAATGAACAGTAAGTTCTAACAGTTATGCCATGTATCACAGTTTAATTTGCATAAAGAAAATAAATAATGCATAAAATATGAGCTAAAATAAATAAACAGCAAATGGCAAGGTGTCTTGCCGGGTTGGACGCCCGGTGTGCTGCGATAATCATGGTGGCATGAACTGCGACTTTGGTTCAACAACTATGCAAGGTGACCACGGATGGTGACACGGTCGGTTCCATTGGGTCCAGAAGGGTCAATTTAGTTAGGGTCGATATAGGGTAGTCTAGAATTGGTAAGGGAATAGGGAGATAGGCTGCATCATGGACAAGAGGATATTCGAAGGAAATTAGATAAATAATATATATACCATTTTTAGAAAACAATTTATAATAAATTGGAAAATATTTTAGATAAAAATACGTATTTATAAGTTAGAAATCGTTTTTCGTCTAAAACTCTAAGTAGTAAAAATATGATTTAGAAAGAACTATATTTCATTAGTAAAAATACTTGTAGGTAATACTAGAAATAAAAATAAACTTTTAGGCAAAAACTCGAATCTTATCAAAATAGGATATCTAGGTTAGAAACTAAATTTTTTATTAGTCCAAAATATTTTAAATAAATATAAAAATCTAGGAAAATATTTTAGGGCTACTGAGTTGTCAAACATAACTTTAAAAAAAATGTTAACTATCTATTTATCTAATAATATTAATACTAATACTAATAATAATAATAAAAATAAAAATAAAAATAATGATAACTCACTGTTCCTCCTCGTTTCGCGAAAAGATTTAATAACATTAATAATAATAAAATAATAATGATAATACCGGTAATTATGATAATAATAATAACTATCATAATAATAAATATAATAATAATGATAATAATAATAATAATAATAATAATAATAATAATAATAATAATAATAATAATAATACTATTAATGACAATTAACAGCAAAAAAAGGAAACAAAAAAATAAATAATTAAATGAGTAATACAAAAAATTAAACAGCAAATGAGTTCTCCTATTCTCGAGGAGAACAGCAAAAGACTTCTCAGCAAACGCAGCAAGGAGAGATTAGAGAGAGGGAGAATGGAGAGAGTGAGCGAGAGAGAGAGGACAGTGAGCTGAAGGGAAAGAGACGAGCGGGGACACGGGGCGGCGACGCAGTTACTCGGAGAGGGAGAGGAAGGCCGGTGGGCGGCGTAGGAGGGTTTTGGGTGGAGTCGGCGGAGGCTAGGGGTTTTTTGGCCGGGGAGAGGCGGCGACTGCGGAGCGGGAGGCCGACGGCGAGACGGATCGAGGAGGGCTATGGCGGTGGCGCTGAACTGTCGACGCGGCAGCGGAGGCGCACCGTCGGTTGGAGCGGAGCGGGAGGCTGTGAGGAAATCGAGAAGACGCGGCGGTCGCAGGCGGATATGGGCGACAGCTCGGCGGAGGCTTGCCGCGGCCGGCCGGAAGGGGGCGGACGGCTAGGTCGGACTCGGTCGGGGAGAAGGAACGAGGGTTTTGCGGGCGGAGCAAAGGGGAGGCGCGGTGCCGGATGCTACAGACGGCGGGGGTTCGGTGGAGGTCACGCGGGACGGTGGCCGGAGCAGCACACCGGAGGGGCAGCGCGCGGCTCGGCGGAGGCGGAGATTAGGTTAGGTTTTTTTTTTTCCTATTTATTATTTTCTTTCTCTCTCTGGCTGGCGGATTTTTGGGCTTGTCGGCGGTGCGCTCGGCCACCGGAGGGATGTCGGAGGGGCGATGGTGGTGGTTTGGGCGTTGGGTTGTGGTGGTGTGGCCGGAGTCAGGTCGAGCGGGGTCATCGTGGGGGTGAACGGCGGCCTGGTGATGATGAAGGTGGTGGCTTGGGTGGTGAATTGGGACTGATGACGATAACGATGGTGGTCGTCGATGGGTTGGAGGCAGTGGCTGGCTTGGTGTTGTAGGTGGTCGTGTTGTGTCTGTTATGGTTTGCTGGGTTCGGATGGTTCCGTTGT